>KZ270028.1:117911-131359 GCA_002249935.1 Onchocerca flexuosa
AAAAAAAAAAAAAAAAAAAAAAAAAAAAAAAAAAAAAAATTATAGAAAAAATCTCGAAACTATGTACCACTAAAAAAAAAATTATGGAAAAAATCTCGAAACTATGTACCACTTTGTCTTTATGTAGCTTCTTTAAAGTTTTCTTTAAGAAATATTCAAAATCTTTTCCGAGCTTCTTCGATTGTCGTTCACCAAATGCCATTTTCAGCAACTTGGCAGTCTTTTTTAAATTTTCACAGGCCGATAGACTTGCCAACAGCTTATTTTGGCATAGGAAAAGAATTTTGCCCGACTGAAAGCAGAAATTCGTTATTTTGTCTTTCTTTTTGTCAAAAAATATCAACGAAATGAAGAAGAACGTAGTCCTCCGAGAATAATATGGGTTTTTAAGTTGTATAATTCGAATGGAGAAATCTGTTGGCATAGAGAGAATGAAAAATGATTATGTCTCGAGGGATGTCAATATCTTAATTATATTCGAAACAATGTCCTAAGATAAAATCTGTGTTGAATAAATAGGCAAAAGAGTAAAAACATTAAAAATTATACTGTATATTGCCTTCAATTCCTTTAAAAATAATCTCCATTATTCCTCTTTCCTCAAATCCTTAGCCCGTCGTAATGAATAATAGAAATTTTCGCTCCTTATAAATACTATGTAGATCAATCATCAAATTTTGCAGAAACTCGAATTAAGATTTAAAATAATTGGAAAATCCTACATTACTGAAATATTGCTGAAGACGAATCCAACATTTGTCATCCAGATGCGAAGTATCAGCTATAATCAAGCATGCTGTACTTTGTCCAATCCATGGATGTTTGCAGAAAGCTTCATGTGATAAATGGGAAACAGTAAGAGTATCAGGTGGAATTATCATATTGAGATTTTCCAAAATACGATTGAACAAATCGTCGTTGTCACCAGTAAACACTAAAATCTGCAAAGGGAAAGCAAGCTTATAGACATAGGACCATTGCAAATGCCCCTAATGCTTTTAATTCAATATTTTTCATTCGGAACCCCTTTTTCCAATGATTATCAAATAATTCGAACGATTATTTATAAATTTTATAATTATTTTTTTTTTATGATTATAATTGTTTTTATTGACAAGTATTTCCAAGTGTTCGAAATTGCATAAATCTCAGTTTTAAATATAAATAATGAAAAAATATACTAAATATTATGATGAAAAGATTCTGAAGTTAAATTCGTCTAGATCTTCTGATTTATTACGAAATAATACATTTAATACTGGACGAATTTTTCAAATATCTAATTTTTGAAAAAAAACAACATATTTTTGAGCAAAACAAAATTTTAAAAACTTACTGCTGAAGGTTTTGTGCAAACTTTTCGACCATCTCTCCTGGTGTGCAAAGAAGTATCGCTAGTCCGGAACATTTCTTTATCCAGTAACTTTGGCTGTTCTTCTGAGTTCAAGGATAATGGTAGTGACGGAACAAAAGCGGAATTAGGAAAGATGTAATAGTCTGAAAAAAAATCTGGATAATTAATTCGGATATACATGAAGACAAAGAAGTGCACCAATTTCCTGGGATTAAGCATGGATCAAACGTTGCAAACTTATATTAAATCTTGAAAACAGTAATATTAATAGAAAAGGAAAGATTAGAGTGAATCACAGAGGATTCCAAGGCGCGACCGATAAAACAGAAATATCTCATCATTCCGTTTCAAGATTATTTTAGCTTTAAGTCTTGGTACTCAAGAAACGGGACTTTCAACCTTAAATCATTTGACTGGAATTCGATTTTCCTATTTATTGCTTAATTTTCTTTTTCTACTAAAGAAAAAGCAAATCATGCCGCTTCGAAAATGATAGTAACTCTGCTTCATCATTGCAATAACAAATAAATTGCAATAACAAATAACTTCTTCTCCCTTCTCTTCTCTACCACCTATGATAAGTTAATAAATCATTTTATGGAATGTTGGCAACATTTCCACTTTTAAAAACAACATAATTTCGAGTTTATTATTGATCATATAGCCAAAACTGATAAATATTATCTAGCCTATTTATCGAGAATTGTGCCTGCACACATTTAAACAATATTTACGTTTATCATTGATGAGGAATCATCGTACTGTAAACATATCATCTTGAAAACTATTGAAAACAAAATGTGCACTATATCAGCAAATTGCAATGATGATGGTTTTGCTTACCTGTTGTTGACAATTTTTTACATGAATCCTGAAATTCGTATCACGTTAAAGTATAATTAATATCAGATATAAGAAATATTTATTTGGGTAAAACAAATCTATGAAAATTTCTTGCTGATATTTCCCATCCTAGTCAACCTCAATTTAATTAAATTGAATTATCTCACTAACCGAAGTATTTTTTCGAGTTGATGATTGTGATTCTTTTTTTGTAAAAGTTGTTGAATTAATAGATGTTTTTGAAAATTGATTTTCCTGAGCTTTGTTCACAGATTCAGCATTTGAAATATTTCGATCTTCAGAGTTTCTAATAATTGATTGTTGATCTGATTGAATCGGAACCTGATTTGAGTAATCACTAATCCGACTTGAAATCACTCGCTTCTCGTTTGACTGGGATTGAATCTGACTCATTTCATCTTGTATTAAACTTTGCTGGATCGAACGATGGCTCATTTCATTAGAAATCTGATCAATGACGATCTGAATTTGATCTCTTTTTTCGATATCATTCATACTGCCTTTTGTAAGTTTCACTGGTACATTAATGTCCCCATTGTGTATTGAATTAATATAATCTATGAAAATTTCTTCATTGTTGATTTTTCTCGGGATGACTTTTCTACTGTCTGCATGATCATCCATTTTTTGTAACTTTTTTGAGTTGTTTAATAGATTCATAGAAGAATGAAGCATGTGTTTTTCAAAACGAGAAAATCTCGTTTTTTGACCAAGCTGTTGACTTTTTGATCGTCTGAAAATTAACAGTTAATTCAGCAAAAATAATCTTCACATTCATTCTTAATATTCTTGCAGTTTGATCACATTTGTTAAAAGTATAGCTTAAAATTTTGAAATTAAAATGAAACGTACTACACACACATACAATTTCTATCTTAAACCATGCTTTTAGTTTTAAAAAAAATTTCATTAATAAAAGATAAAAAACGGAAAGTATGATAAAAATAAAGAAAAAAGATGTAGAAAAGTAAACTCAAAATAAGTCAGTTAATAAACACAAAATTTAAAACTCTTCGAAATAAAGACAGAATTATGTACAATTTCCAAAATTTCCATCTACAAAAAAAAAGAAAATTTTCTAAGATAATGAATTTTCCAATTTTAAATATGCTATAAATTTATATAAAAATGGTTCAGTTTTAAAATATTTCATGGATTTTTTGAACAAAAAAAATAAATAAATAAATAAAATAAATAAATAAATAATAAATAAATAATTTTTTTAATTAAAGGAAGAGGAATTGCAAAAAAAAAAAGAAAAAACAATTCGAAGAATGATAAAGTAAATAAAAACAGATTACATGCGAAAGAACAATGAGATTAGTTTTTTCCGATTCTTTTTAACATGATTTTTATTCAACAAGACATTTTCATCTATTGATCATCATCTAATCAGTACTTTTATCACACTTTCTATCATTCTAATCAATATAATAAACCTAAACAGTAATCTAGCAGTAGAAAATCGACAGAAATGTAAATTATGTAGAAAGAGAAAAAAAGTATTGAACAGATTTTTCGGCTAATTCCAGACATATTCTTGGGTGAAACTCTCATCTCAATCGTTAACAATCTATAATTGAACTTCTTGATAAAATGTGAAGGGACATCTCATCGATCTCTTAAGAAAACATCTCATTTTTGGGAAAAAAATAGCACCTGACACATGAGTCATTTCATATAATCCATGCAAATTAATATTTCTTCCAAATCAAATTTAAATAACAACCTTGACAGCCATTTGCTCATTTTACTTTGTTCTTGGAGATATTTGATATAGAACGGTGTAACTTCACCGAATAATGTTCGGGTTCGTTCGAGAGATACAGAACATGCCCTTGACTGATATAAATCCGATTTCGTGCTGTATTTAAAACACTCGTTGTTCGGCACATCAAGCGATAATCTATGTATATTTACAGCTAAATCAAGCTATATCTTGATCTAGTCTTGGTTTTTTAGGCTTAGTGTAAAAACGATCTATATATAACTTTGAAATGATTATTTAAAAAAATGAACCGGTTGATTAGTTTTATGATTCAATTGATAATCAAAAAATTAGTAAACCACTGAATGATGAAGTACATCCGAAATTATTTATGGTTATATTAAAAACTCAACAAATATAAAGTAAGGATAACTTTCTACAGTATGAAATTTACTGTTCTGATTGTTGACGGAATATCAAGATTTGTTATAAAATCACTGAAATTTTCATTAACTATTTCTATTCAGTTGATTTTTTCATTTCGCAAATATTTTATTTTTCATTTACTTATTTTTTGATATCAGCATATGAAAAATGAAAATTTGATTGATATAATAGATAATATATCATGATATTTCAAAAATGAAAAAGCTTACGGAAAAATAGTTGGTACTGGGAATTCCAGTCGATGATCATAATGCACTGCTGCATCATTATTATGAAATAGTGACAAAGTTGAGGAATCGTGAAAATCCTGATAATCATGATCGATCGTACAGCCATGTTCTCGTTCATAAAGTGATTCCAGTAACGAGAGTGGTTCCGAGGATAGACTGTTACATGATGAATTCATTCCCCATTTATCACCAAAAAAATTGACCATTTATTATGTCCATTACAAAAAGATTTTTTTATTCTTTTACTTTCGTTTCTTTCCTTACATCACATAACTTTTTTTTTGAATTTATCCAATATAACACAACTAATTCATACTTTCATTATTACATAATTTACGGAGATTTCATTTCTTTTTGATAAATAAACTATAAAAAAACTTAGCGTTCATTACACTATGCATCAGTATATTACTTTGGCTGATCAATAAAGGTTATCTCTATAATTTCTTCTACAATTTCTTCGCATCTATTCTACTTTAATACCCAACATTCAAAGGGAAAATTCTAGATATCAAAAGTATTGAAATCAATAATAAATCAATTAATTATATTACAGATATAATATAAAAACATCGTGAGATCTTGGCCATCAATTTTTAAATAAGAAAAAGAAGAAAATTACCAAAGTCCTATTATATATATATTTATGTTGATAATAATAAAGCTTACAACTGCGAGAAGGCGATAGACTTCCTCGTAAACTATTACCAACATCCAATTCAAAGAAAAAATTTTCCGGTAATGTTATCACTGAAAAATAATTTATTTACATGTGCATAGTAGAAAAGTTAATTTTTCCGTTTGAATTTTCATTTTTTTTTTTTGCAAAATATCATTATTAATTTCTAATCAGAAAAGAAATAACAAATTTGCAAAAAAATGACAAATTTATAAACATTTGTATTCTTAAATTCAAAAAAAGTTATAAATCCGTCTAGCATATCTAAATCCACAAAATTCTAGCGAAATAAAAAACCTATCCTATATAATTATTCATTTGTATAACTAACTGCATATATAAAACATGACCATTAAGATAATTCTAATTATCCATGTGAAAAATTGCAATTATCACAAAAAATTATGATTTTCCCATTTTCTTAAAATTAAATTATTCTTCATTCTGGATAAACAAAGTGAGAAATAGAAATTTTTCAAATTTCCAATTTCTACCAACCTTTCATCATTTTAACCACTGCTTTGCCATCAATATCAAATAATGCATTCTGTGACCATGCAAAGGCAATATCATAAAAATCATACAATGTACATTCATAAAGGATTTCCCATGGACGCCCTCGTCGATGAGCGATTTTATTGCATAAATTACCAACCTAAAAATTCTTGAAATTGATTATTGAACAAAATAAATATTACAAAACTCTTATTCTCCTTCGTCATCTTTGTTTTTTATCACTTTTCATCATTTAAATCAGTACTATCCCAAACAGAATTCTGTTTTTCCGCATTATTCTAGAAATACACTACATGAACAGAGATATATTCAACAGATAAATTTACCAGAACTGGTGATAAACCAGAGAAAATTGTATCACTGCTTATATTCGACTGTTCATCCATGATATTCAATGAATCGATAATAGTAACATCATCCGACGTATCACATTCATCGGATTTCTTTTTCAAAAAAGCAATAAAATGAACACGTGGAATTGAACCATGGATTGATGGCATAAATATATTCCAATCCATAATATCCAATTGTGTCTAAATATGAAATTAAGAATGAAAAGTTCGAAATAAATTTTGAGAATCTGAAAAAAAATCTATTCATTGTTTTTTCCATTCATTCCGATAAAGATGAGATGTTATAACGGAAATTATCGAATTTCGAAGGAATTAAATTTATTTCAATAAAAATTTTTGAAAAGCTTAATATTAATTTTGAATTTCGAAAAAAATTCCATTATTACATCGTATGATTTCGCTTGAATTTGAAAGTTTGATTAATGAAAATAGAAAATCTTAGATTTCGAAATATCAATATCAACATGAGCTTTGTCTAATGCAGTTTGCTTTGCATATGCTAGAAATAAGGAATTATTACAATTATCAAGGCATAACATATTTCCAGAAAAATCCAATCAATCAAAAAGACATTTTTTGGTTGGACTAATCAAAATTTCAGAAATATATTTCTCGGAATGCACACATACCACTATCAAAATTAATGTACAAAACAATCAGATAATTCTTCTATCAAGATCAGGAGAATGTATTCCATCGAGATACACTCATACAATTATCCAAAACAAAAGTTCAGAAAATAATCAGATAATTTTTCTTAATGATTCAGACAATAAAGTTTCTGCCATTTATCAAACTTTCGAATTTAAATCTCAGTTCGATTCTAATTTCATTTCTAACTTTTACAATTTAAATTGCGGAATTTTTTCAAGAAAATCTCGTTAGTTTTACTCTTAGAGAAACTAAGAAAAAAATTTCCCAAAACAGCTTACATCATCTGATTGAACAACAAATTCCATTTCCTCAGTGCGATAAATGGGTCTTGAAATAACTTCACCTGGAAGGCATGGTTCACTATTCGTCTTTCTTAGTGTATCCAATGAGTTACTTAACTTTTCATAACTGAAATGACTGGATAATTTGAATTAGAATATAAAGATTTAATTCGAATATATAAGATAGGCAATGTAGTAGTTAGTTACTTATAGTTACAAATGTTTATCTCTTCTTCTCAATGATAAGAAACTTCAGATGCATCTGAGAAAGTATATTACAAATCAGTCGATGAAAAATCAAAAAATGATTATAGAAGATTTCTAAATAAGATAGTTCGTTAATATTCCAAATGAATACATAAAAAGAGAGCACCTAGAATAAGACTAAATGACTATGTAAAGGAAAAATAAATAAGATAAATATAAATCATAAAAGTAAATAAGTACTTAAGGAATTGAACAAAAACAATTAAACAAATGAATAATAAGAGAAATAAGCATTTAAATAAATCGATAAATGGAGAATTCAGCATGAAATAAATATTTATAAACTGATTTCCTTACAATAAAAGATCTTTAAGTAATAAAAAAAAACCTGTAAGGCTTATAAAGTAATTACCTCTTTCTATTCCTTGAGAAGCAAGAAAAAGAAGGAATTTTCCGACATAAAAGTATCGAATTATGTGAAAGATTCCAGATGAAATATTCGGATAATACTGATACAAGCCGTTGACGTCGTGCAAACTGCACTGCAGACAACATAAGCGACCATACGAAAAATATCATCATTAACCTGAAAAAAGTATTCTTATCCTCCAAATATTAATTTCATATCAATTGAAGAGAACATTCTCAACAAATACTTCCATAATATTCTGAAGAAAGCATTCCTATAATGTTCTGAAGAACATGCATAAACATCAAAATTTAACTTATCCTCAGTAATTTATTTAGTCTTTTACATTCAATTAAAGTACTTCACTAAAAGACTCATTGGTATACTCACATATCACAACAAATGCTGCTGTGAAGAAAGGATGTCATAGTTTAAATTTTAAATTTTATGTAAGCAAGAACAACATTTTACATAAATCCACACCTCTTAAATAAATAAAAAACATCAAAAGTAGATAAATTCAAGAACAAAAGCAAATGTATACATCACGAATATTCTCTTATTTATAAAATTATTACTTTATCACTATTTTCTACTGAATACGAAAAGTTTTTATTTATTAAAATTGGACATGTAAAGTTTATTACAATCACTCTCATGAAATTTGACTTTAACATTAAATCACAATAAGCAATTGAAACCAAGAATGATCACGCTATTCACTGGAACCAGCAAAAAAACCATCACGAGTTTCGTCCAAGAACTCAGATTGATCATATGTACATTTCATCACATTTAAATCATCAAAATTTAAGTCAAATTAAATGCTTGAAAAATAAACGTTCTCGTTTCCTATTAAATTATTGAACGACTATTAAAATATTAAATTATTGAACGACTATTAAAACATTCCAAAAAGTTCAAATAATTTGAATAGGAAACAAAAGTTCAAATAGGAATTAGAAGTACAGATAGAAAAATAAATAAGCTAATATTTCACTTTGTTGAATTCTATTGTAAAGTTCTGTATTTCATAACAAAATACTAAAAAAGAATTCTCTATCGTAAAATAATTTTGTAAACTTATCTATTTGATACAAACTAATTTTTACTACAATTACTTCAATTAAATCTAAATTATTTTTCACTCTGATTACTTCAGTGTTAACTTTTACTATGAAGCACTTAAATGATGAAAAAAAAAAAAAGAGAGTACACATTTTCACATGGAATTTTCTTTTTTTTTCCTAAATTTATTTATTTATTATTAGTCATTTATTCATAAGATTACTTGATGCGCTAAATTTGAAGTTCTAAAGACTGAATTATCAATCTAAAATGATTGATGAATCACATTTAAGACGGTTTAATTTAGTTCACTGCTCTACAATAAACCATTATTCAGCAGCAAAAGTTATTTTAGAATATCGTTCAACTTTATCATCTTCACATATTTAAGTTATTCATATCGTAATCCATCACGATTGAATGAATTAATAAATTAACGATTAATTAAATTTAACTGACTGATAAATGAATGAATTAGTGTCTCACTTTTTTGCATAATTTCACTTTAACAGGAAAAGGCAACTATCACAATCATTATCGATCATATTGCTTTTGCCATTTACATCGCCAAATATCGCATCTGAAATGGATATATAGATTCCTAAAAGTTATTAAAGCAGAAAATTAAAATGAATGATGTTGAAATGAAGAAAAATTCTCCTTTCTTATATTTATTTCTCTCATTTTTTGATTACGGCCGAAAAGTTGCACGGAAAAATTCTAATTAAAAAAAGATGCTTTAAATTATTAATAGACATGTTGTTTCCCCGCAGCATCTCATTAATATTTAAACTAAAGTAATGATCGATTGCTAATTCTTAATAGAGTCGAAAAACCAATGGTAAATTTATGTTGTCATTTTAGAGCATCATCCATCATCGACTTGATGTAATTTTGATGTATCAAATGATAGAGCACAATCATTTACAAATTGGATAAATATATGGAAATTACTGCACTAACGAAGCAATAATGCAAAGTACAAAAATCTATTACTCATTATTTGTAATCGCATAATTTTAGAACTCATTAACACTCGTTATTTTCATGATTTATAATCTTTATGAAAGGTTTGATCATAACATAAAATTAAATAATTCACACGGAAAAATACTTCTACTATAATATGATCTTATCAGTATCAGTTGAAGTTTCAATTATTCAATTTTATGATGTGAACTTTCACAGCTTTAAATCAATTTTACGCGAGAATAATGCAAGGATACTATCCATGCAACTGCATGGTTGGAAAAAAATTTCATGAAATGGATGAATCAAATTCATGCAAAGAATTTAAAACGAAAAGTTTGGTTTAAGCTATTTGAATTTACTTATGGAAAAAATTAAGTTTGATTTCATTCAATTTAAAGAAATATCTTATAAAGCAAAATAAGGAAAAATCAAATGGCTCGGGATTCAATAACTAAAGGAGGAAAGCTGAAAATCTTAACAAAGCTAGAAAGAAACATATTCCGAAAGTGCTTAATGCAGCATAACAACAATCATATCTTGCAAATTCTATATTCAAAGAACAATCCTTCTCTTTGAATAAGTTAATTTCGAAGAAAATAAATTCACATCTTTGAAACTAAATTTGATGAATATACTGAATTAAATTGACGAACATCATGTACATGACAACTTCCAGATATCAATTTAACTGACTATATTCGTAAGACTAAATCTCAAAAATGAAAGGAAATTTTGAAAATTTGCTGCGAAAGACACATTTAAAACTCGGAAAATCACAATGAAAAAAATGACATTATGCCTTTTTGAGGCCTCTGCAAAGGAAGCAAAAGAGTGAACTTTAAATCTCGATCAATATTTCATTTTTTTTTTTTATAAAGAAATAAAATCTTTTTAGCCATTTAAAATAAAAAAGAAATAAGAAAATTTAAAGAAGCGAATAATAAAAAATCTCGAATGAATTTGGTAACTGTTCGAGTTTAAAAAAAAATTTTTTTTAAATCCAAATGACCAAAAATCATGGGAATTTGAATTTTAATCTACAGCAATCATCGTTATAATAGTTTAAATTTCTTTAAAAAAACAAAACCAAAATACTCATAAATTTCATAATTATAAAATTATCTATGCAAAAAAAAAATTTTTACAAATAATTTCAAATAAAATTTGATCAAAATTACAATAAATTTAATCCCCATCGATTTAAATAAGCACTAATATTAAACTTCGAAAGCAAAAATTTTAATCAAATTATACATTTTCTTTAATCAAGTATTTTTGAAATTAAAACATATGACGAAAACAAAAAACGATAATTCAACAATTATTTGTCAAATCCACAACCACTCTTTCTGCAACTGAAATGAAATTTTCTTTTTTTTCATTTTCTTAAAAAACGTGAACTTTTTTCCTGCAACAGCAATCTCATACTCTTTAATTCCTCCTCTGTGCCAACAACAATATAATTACTTTTTCTTAAAGCTCCTCTCTCCCATTTCCTATCTAAAGAAAGTGGGTTTTCAAGATTTAGTTTTGAAATCGATTAGGCATTTTTCTTGTCATCTTATTATATATTTTACGTCATATTTAACGGAAGTGATATAGATTGCACGGAAGATGAGAATCTCGCACATATTACAATTTAATAACGAAATAATATATCGCATACTAATTAAAATTTTCTTTTGCAACAAGTTTGTTATAAAAAAATCAAAATATTAAAAAAGCGGGACTAGAAATTGTTAAAATAAATTCAAAATAAAACAATGTACCCTAACGTTAATAAAAATCGGCAAGAAAAAAAATTCTAAGAACTTAACTCCTCCATTTTTTTGCATTATACTGAGCAACTCTGTTTGGAAGTATACATAATAGAATACTCACTTGGTTCCAGAAAATAATAAACACTTCATCGACGATCAATACATTTTATTTAAATGCTTTTGTTGTCGGATGCCCTATCTCTTCTCTAAATTATTTGTATCTTCACTTCCATTTTTTCGTATAGATTACGAAAAATATCTTCCTAATATTACTTGCTAGTCATAAATTAATACAGCACATGAAAATATGCGTACTCGCAAAAAATTTATGTTTTACTGGTTCATGAAACCACTGAGAATCATTTGATGCTAGCAAAATTTATTTCACTAGAGAGAACAATCTGATAACTTGAACAACAGAAAAAGCAAAAAGAGTAAAATAACAAACAGAACAACAAAATGAAATAAAATCCTGCTAAAAAACTGAGTTTTTTAAAATTCAACAAATTAGCAACTTTTTAATTAACAATCCTTTCCTTTTTCCACCCTAAATTTAGCAATCCTCACATTTAATAACAAAAACAAAAGAAACTATGTGTCTTCTTTAATACTATTTTGGCTTCCATATAAAATATTGTATGATGAAGATCAAAATATGGCATGTATACAACTGCCTTCTTAAGATAATAATATTGTATTATCAAGTAAAAACTTTCATCAGAGCCTTTCTTGATTTCTTTTTTCCTTTTTTTCCTAATTCTGAAAAATCGGCAAACAGTTTTACTTCCGATTGCTCTTCCACTTCTTTCTGGAAAAGTCTCAGAGCCGCCAGATTGAAACCACAGATATCCTGCAAAATTAATGAATGATTTTTATTTTTTAACAGTTATGATTAGATCGCTTACCAAGAAAATTTACGATTAACAGTTATTTTAAGAATTGCTGAAAAAAAAATTAGAAATTTTATATTATTTTCATGTCATCGTTTTTTAAATATATCACATGAATATATTTATCTCAGCACATATCTTTAAAAATCATCAAAAAGTAAAAAGTAAATTAATTACCCGCAAATCATTCAATCCCTGTGGAACCTTCCGGCATAAGTCATCGAATAGCGCTATCAAATCAGCCTGTGTTATGAGATGATTGTGGTGAATTCTGGAAAAAGAAAAATGAGAAAACTTTTGGAAAATGAAACATAAATGCGTTAATTTTAAGAAATCATAACTTATAAGTACGCTGAAATATCTATATATTCCACAGACCGCATAAATTTAAAAATTGCAGAACTTCTATAATAGCTTATGAGATTGCTCTCATTGTCTTTTTTCAATATATTAAAAATAATGCTAAGAATTCTTTTTTAATATAACTAAGACTAAAACATGAAAGAAAAATATCTCTGAATCTTGATATCAAATGAATTACTGGAAAGAAATTTGGTTTATGTAGTCAGGATATAGCAATCAAAGAACTTTTAAAAACAACTCATCTTTCCAAATTTTGTTCAAAAGATTTAGAGAAAAATTTTTGTGGAGATTTACTTTAGTAAGCTAAGTTTGACAGTAAATGAGTGAAAATAAGTAAAAATAATAATAAAAAAACAAATAAGCAGACAAATGAACACTTACTTTACAATGAAAACTAATACACGTGATGCCAGTTCTGCTTTATAATGTTTCCCAATACAAACACCCAATGCTTTGATAATATCCGGAACGAAACCGAATGGTACCATTAATAAACTTTTTTCCAAATGACTGAAAACGAATATAAGAAAAATCCTCAACTGTCTTTCAATACTATAGAAATCTAAATATTAAAACAAAACTAAATTAACCTGGATGGCACTCGCTGGATAACATCAAGCATAAAATGATCAAGCGATGCGCTTTGAAAGTACAGCAACAATGGGTGCTTTTCATGCTGCAAAAATAATAAAG
>KZ270028.1:131459-142778 GCA_002249935.1 Onchocerca flexuosa
ATTGCATCACAGTAAAAAAAAAAAAAAAAAGAAAAAAAAACTAATGATTAGATTTCGTACTATGGCAAAGTAAAAAACTTTATGCAATCGTGAATAGAATATCATGTACTGCGAGTTAAGACTAAATGATTTATGTAAACAATGGATATGTAAACATTTTAAAGCTCTATTTTATGTAAACATTTTAAAGCTCTATTTTATGTAAACATTTTAAAGCTCTATTAATATCTGATTTTTATAAAACCTATACATGAAGGTTTGTTAAAAGTGTCAATTAATAATGCCTCTTTATATCTCTAAAAAAATGATGTACTTATTTAATGTTAAAGTATATTAAATTGCATTCGAACATAAATATACAAATGGCAAAACAATAAGGATGTACGATAAACGAAATTAACCGATTTAATGCTTGAGATACTTTTCTGGACTGCTATTTCGGCTTCATTAATCTTTTCTTCTCCAGGTACGACATCATTCAATTGAATAAGACGTTTTTCATATTCCTTTTCTCGCTCCATCGCTTCCTCTTCTTGCAGAACAATGATTTCTTCTGTCAACTCCCATAACCGGATTGATTTATCATGTGAGGAGGAAATCTGTGCAAACATTTTAAAACTAAAATTTAATTTCAAATCACCAACATTTTTGAAACAAGCCTTTAAAAATTCTTTAACTCGAAATTTATATTTCTAAGTCAGATTTTCTATTTTATATTTAATTTTATCATATTTAAGAACTTACGAGACATTTTCCATTACTAGTTTGTGCAAGAGTTCGAATTTCAGCCGAATGTAGGTCTAAAACCTGTATCCGTTCAAACTTCACTGCATCCCATTGCTTAATTAAACCATCTTTACCAGCAGACCACAGTAAATGTTCTTCTGGCGAAAATAAAACGCAGGTCACACTAAAAAAGTATTTAAGGTAACACCAAAAGAAGTTTAAACATTATCCGTCCAAGAGCTAGATCCAATTAATAATGATCTAAACCAAAGAGATTCGCTGTATATATTTGGCGACATAATAATCTCTAAGAATAAATAAATCCATTTATTTCTTAAATTTTAGAAAAAATAAGGAAGAAAAGAAAAAAAAGCAGAGCAAATTTACATGTCATCGTGCGCATGGAAAGACTTGTGACAATCCCCAAAATCTAATCCCCATATCTTGACGCTTTTATCGGCTGATCCAGTAGCGACTAATTTATTATCCTAAAAAGGATAAATTTACAAATTCAGGACATTTTTTAATAAGTCTCCTTATTTCAAGATTAATCTTGCATCTATAAAATAATCACAGGATTAACGAGGCTGTGGGCTTGAAATGAATGCCTAAACATACAATAACATCTTAAACTAACAGCACTATAGTTTTGACAACAAAGCTTAAGAATATACAAAAACTCCAAGTTACAAGTCCGTTTAGAAGTTTAAATTTTAATGCAGAAATATACATGTGAAATATGGATGGTTGTAACAGGAAGTGAATGTCCATAAAGTGAAACGAAAAATTTGAGTGTATCCACGAAATAAACGGAAGCTGTATTGTCCAGAAGTCCTACACCAAGAAAACGTGAATCGTTACTAGCAGCAACGCATAATGCTTCATCTGGTACTTCCATTATCCGACAAGGCTTCACTGATAGACGCTTTCTGAAGATTTTATTTACAATGCAAAATTAAAATTTAAAACATAATCCCCTT
Source organism: Onchocerca flexuosa (assembly GCA_002249935.1). NCBI lineage: Eukaryota > Metazoa > Nematoda > Chromadorea > Rhabditida > Onchocercidae > Onchocerca > Onchocerca flexuosa. The sequence goes on from KZ270028.1 coordinate 133,166, forward strand.
AGATTGATTATATAAAATTCAAATCATCCAAATATAACTTATTTTCTCACGATTCATCTCCGGATCATTTTATATTTTTCTACAAAACATGATATAACAATGCCAAAAAATATTGATACCTCATCCCTTCACTCACTAATTCATAATTCCAATATCGAACCATCTTGTCATTACCGCAGGAGATGAAGCCTTTCTAAAATTAAAAAAAAAAAAAAAATTAGAAGTATATGAATAGAAATAATAAAAATATATGATCTCTACAATAACAATTTCTTTTGAAATCTTACGTTTAAGCAAGATTCACAACTTAGATATTATTAATTATCAGTTAAACTCTTTTACTTTATCCGGTGTTGGAATCAGCTGCCAAACAGCTCCATCGTGAGCTTTCTTAATCATTTCAAGCATTTCATTTGTTGCCAATTCAAACAGGAATATGTTGCCATCCTAAAATGTTTAATCTTCCAAATAATTAAGATTTAAATATCAGCATAATTTTGAATCAAGATGGATAGCAAGCTCTATTATTTCAATCGAACACAAATTAACTTAACTTTGTTGCTAAAATAACATGTTTATCCCCTGTAACAAACAGTGACGCAGTGATATCTGTCATTTGTTCATCCTCTAACGTGTGCGAAATCTGCAAAACATCTAAAGAATTAAACTGTATCAAGCTTCCTTAAATTTGTGTATTATTTCAAAAAATTTAAAATGTTGAAAATACTTTAAATTGGCTGAAAATTCCGAAAATAAAAAAATAAAACTCCTCACCTTAAGACTATGCAAATTCCATACGATAGCAGATTCTGCGCTTCCTGATACAAAGCCGAATCCATTTTCTGCAACTGCAAGACATCGAACATCCGTGCGATGACCTAACTAAAATATGGAAAATGATTGTGTCGACACTGAAAAATAAAATCAAAATTCGAAAAATTTTGAATATGAATTTGAATATAAATTCAAATTTTGAATATAAATTTGCTTGAATATAAATTTGTTAAGGTGATCATATGTATTACTAACCTGATTCAAATCAGCCAAATCATCAAATTGTACTTCATTTGATTTAAAATCGACTAAGATTGATTCAGATAATACTGTATTTGCTGCGTAGAGTATATATAACTGAATCAAGAATGAATTAATTCCATACAATATTTGTACCAGTACTGTATTGTAAAAAGCAACCACTTGCATAATTTGTGAGACATTAGATTGGAATTAAAGCAAAAAAATAATCCAAAAGAGAAGACATTAGACACGGTTGTCGAGTCATAACAAAACTACCAACATAGAATTGGAAGCCGGGAAGGATCTTATTAATCTTTGATAATTTGTTTCTCTAACAATAGGTACTGCTTGAAACGATCCAACAATGGATTCTTTTGACCAAAACTAGTATTACGTGAGTATAACTTCGAAGTATTTATATAAGTACAATTAAAAATAAAAATTTATGCAATTATAAATAAATGAGCACTTTCCAATATTAAAAAAGACAACAAACCTGATATTGGCGTATTTCATCTCCAGTTTGTTTTATAGATGAGCTAAAATCAACCCATTTCACCTTCCCACTCGGTTTATATTCACCTATTCGTGAAATCAAGATGGTTACATCTTTTTTAATATCTGTCTCCGAAATCGCTTCCGCGTCACCACTGCAACTACCAATCAATAATCTGTTATCTTTATTGATGCAAATTTTTTATCAATGACTGAATATTTCAAAAAAAATCCCAGAATACTGAGCAGAAATACCTCTCAGCTGATTTTTTTCGGGCTTTCCGAAGTTTCTTCGTTAAGCGTTTTAGCGACTCATCATCCTCATAGATTCGGAAGATATCGACACAATGTGACGAACCCTGAACAATTTTCTGTTTTAGTTTATTCACAAAAAAAAAGAGCCCAAGTTTTTTCAAAATCAAAAAAAAAAAATTAAAATTCCAATTTTCTGAAGTGTTGATACCTTTTTGATAAGCAAAGTGATGAGTGTAAAAAGGCAATATTAGATAATGAAATGAAATTACAAACTGGAAAAGAAACAATAACCTCCACAAACAAGTAAATTGTTTTCAATAGAATGTACAATATGAGCAAGTAACTTATAACCTTATGCTTTTCTGACTGTAGCACTTCTACCTACTCTAATCCTTTCCAAAGGCAGCGAAGAATAAGCATTCCTGTCTCACTCATTTCTCTGGACAGCAAAGAAAAAAAAAAGAATCCCAAAGAGCATAATTTTTGTAGACTATATCTTTCTTCATATGAAGTCACTATAACTAAAAAAATTAGCATTGCAGTATCATTTCATCAGAAAAGGACAATCACAAACTTACCACACACGCAATAAGTTTCTCATCTCGGCTAACAGCAAGCTGAAGAATGCGTCCTTTAGAGCGTCTCAAAATCTGTCCTTTTTTCATACAACGTATAATGTTCTAAAGGAATAAAATCATTCACAAAAAATTAATCAAAATAAAAATTTTTCATAAATTTGAAAATCCTCGAAAATTTTTCAGGAAATCAGAAAACATGCTATCAAAAGTAGCTTATCTTGGAAAAAATTTTCCACTTCAAATCTTTAAAATATTACATTTCCCTGCATATCTTCACTATATCCAACAGGATTTTCACCGATTTTCAATTTTTTTGTCGAGTTATCGTCTTCATTATCCATTTCCTCTTTTGCCAACCAATGAAGTTCAAAGACCCGTAATTCCAGCTCTGCAGATCCAACCAACAGGAGAGTATCGTTTTTGAGCAGTGAAAATGTGTAAACCTTTAAGTACAAAAAAGATGAAACAAATAGAAATTAACAGAAATTAAGGAAATTTATAAGCTATCATTTCATTCAATCAGTCAATCGAGGTTTTTCAGATTAGTTCATTTGTTGCATTGAAAACTCGATAAATATTGTTCAGGAGAAAACAAAAAAAGAAATGAAATTACCAAAATAAGAACAAAGTCCTAATTATTAAGAATAGTACCTCAGAATGACAATCTGTTATTGTGAAGAAACAAGTTTTCGAATCTAAACTCCAGAATTTCACATACGTGTCTTTCGAACTAAAAATAGAATGTGAAAAAAAAAAAAAAAAAATAACATCAGATTTGCTACTCAAAGTTTCCAATATTTGCTTTCGAGCGCTTCAAAAATAATGCATTTATAACATTTTATTGACAAAAATAGTCAAAACAAAAAATGAAAATACCTGCTAATAAGAAATCGTCCATCTAAAGTAAACTGTAAATGTGTCACCGAATTTTTATGACCATTTAAACGGAATAAACCAGATTCATTTACGACATCCCAAACTACTAACGCTGAATCCTGTAATTATAAAATAAAATGCAGTGAAATAAATAAAAAATAAAGTTTATCTGGAAACTTTTTGTCCTTTTCAAAAAAGTTATGTATAAAGATATCACAATCACAGCGGGCAATCCAAAAATGAAGACATACGGTGACTGAAAATCTGGAACTGAATTTCAGAATTTAAACTGAGATTGAGAAGTTCAAATTCTGTATTATTATGAGGAAATCAAAAATTCTATTAATACATGGAACAAATCAATATGTCGAAGAATCAATGGCCTATAATTACATGTCTGTAAAGTTTAGAATGAAATTACAATCGTGCAAGCATCTACTCGCATGAAACCTTCGGAAAATTAAAAATTTAAAAGATACCTTTCCACCCGTTGCCAATGTTAGACCATCTTTACTAAATGCAATACAATTAACACCTGTCCTATGTCCGGCAAATGTGACATATATTGATCGATCTGGAATTTTGGAAATAAGTTCAGATTTGAAATCATTCTTTTAAAGAGTTGATTCTCAATTTTTGTCAAATATTGCAACTCTTGATTCCTACTTTTATTCAGCAAAAATAAATAACTGTTCTGCATATATGAGAATACTCGCTTTCAGACTACTTAACGCACTATCAAATTTCGTATGATCGGTTGTAGCGTAAAAACACAATCTTATTCAAGAGAGTGAGTGGTACTAAACAAATTCCTTATCATGGTGACATGAGCATTACATCACAATAAATGATTTCAAACCATCGCTTTTTCGATCATATAACCGAGTTGTCCCATCCACATATCCAACAGCCAGAAATCGCCGATTCCCACTGAATTTAATGGTTGAAACGCACTTATTCGAACCTCTAATCTCATCAACCTGAAATTAGGAGTTCCTGAATCAGTTTTTTTATAAGTTCTCAATCAAGTTTTTAGATGACAAGAAAAAAGGAAGACTTCAGCAGCAAAGTCTAAAGCCCATATTCAAATAACTGAAAGATCCCATTCTATTTTTCTTTAATTTGATGATCAGGAACTAAATGGAAAAGAAAAAGAAAAATAGCCAAATCTTTGCCAATTCCAAGATTTTTCTTATTTTCTTCAATTCTGTGAACTATCTATCCGCGCAAAATTTAATTTTAAATGAAAAAAATCTCATCTGAAAAGAAATAATCTAAACTTCAATAATTTGCATCATTTTTTGCAAATATCCTATTAAAATGTATGCATATAATTCGAATTCTAATGGAATTTGGCACAAACTGATTAAATTTTCAAAATCGATTTGATAAAAAAAGATATAAAATAGAAACTAACTTTTTCCCCTATTTTCATGTTATAAAAGTGGACATTTTCGCACGCTGACACGGCGCAAATGTTATCAGTGATAGCGGCAACTGTTCCACTACTGGATGCTACTACGTTACAGGTACCATCATGTGCATATCGTAAATACTGTTTGGTAAGCCCCATTCCTGTAAGTCAATTAATCGAATATATGGCTAATATTCACGAAAAGCAGGAAAACTTTATTTTTTCATCAACTGCCCAACCAGTGGATCAACTAAACATTTGATTAATGGATCTAGTTCTACAAGTCTGCTTCTAATTTGTTCCGAAATTGACAGCTGGATGCAGTGAAATACCGAAAATTCTTCATAATCCCAGAAAAATGATACTTCTCCTAGTAGTAATCCTGGAATTGTACAAATGGTACTATTTACTAATAATGCACTGTTGAATGTAATTCGAGCGAATTTTCTACAACTGAATATAATATCAACATCCTCGAAAAAACCTTATATAACACCGGAACCTTCAGGAAAGCCCAATATCATACCAGGACTTCAAAAGACCTCGTTTTTCACCAATAATTGTCAAATCGATTTGCAACAATGAGCAAACGTGGTTTATTGTTTGAAGTGGAATTGTTTGAAAATCGATATCCCGGGATCTCTCTCGAATTTTTTTGAAATATAAAATAAATTTTTACTATATCTGTTTTCAAAATGCGAAGAGAAAAGTAGATATTGCTTCTAAATTGATTAGAACTTCACTTATTCAACTGATCTATTCAATTTATCTTGCTTTCTTGACTTGTACTAATATAAAAAAATGCAATTTTAAAATTTCATTTAAAATTTAATGTAACAAATAAATTATGAGACAGTTCTGTTACTTATCATTTCATTTCAATCTTAAATTGAGTAATTTAGCAAGATAGATTATAAAAATTTGCATATTATGAGAAATTTATGACAAAAGAGTACTTATCAATGGTAATGTTTGCATTCATTTTAAGTATTTTAATTGCTTCCAACAAGATGGAATTATTTAACCTCTTTCAACAAAATCTTCTTTAAAGAACTTTTGTTAAATTAAATACACAAAAATCATCATGCTAATTGTATATTCATCAAGCGATCATAGTACTTTCTAGGAATAAACAATAGCAATTATCCTTTCCAATTAGAAAGGTTTCTTCCCTTTTTTTCTAATTAAAAAATAAGATTTCGTAAAGATAATATACGAATTCAATTTAAAATAAAAATTTGGGCTCCCATGAAAAACCGAAAAATTATGGAAAAAAATTGTTATTGTAACATTCGTTAACTAAAAAATGGAAGTGGACAGTTGACAAACTTTTTGACGGAAAAAAATTGTTATTGTAACATTCGTTAACAAAAAAAAAAAAAATGGAAGTGGACAGTTGACAAACTGATTCCGAAAATTCTGGAAATTTGATTCTTCGATTCATTTAACTCTCTGAAATCATTCGTATTATTTTTTATTTTGTATGCTGTCACTTTCTATTAATTAAGCAATAAAAAAGGAATCTTTTATTAGATGCAAAAAAATAAATTTATGTTTTTTGAAAGGAAACATTTTGAAACTAAAAGACTTCAAAAAAAGAAGCATTTCAAAATGAAAAACAGTGAACTGAAACATACAGTATACATTTAGATTTACTAATATGCAAATGATCTGATGTTAATTATTTGAAGATAAATTTGTGGATATATTTTTCTTACTTTATTGTTTTATATCTACTCCACAAAGCGGTGGAATGAATGTTGTTAATCAACAAATTAACACTTCACAGCAGGTACTTATGATATTTCAGTTGCGATGAAATGTGTAAATTCTGTTGGTCAAAGCAATTTGAAAAGCCTAAACAACAGATTTTTACTATTCTCATACTAAAATCTAAGGAAGTAACGATTCTGAGAAATAAATATTTCGTTACTCTTACTTTGGATGCTTAAAAATAAGGTAAAAATTAAGATTCTAGAAACTATAGTATTTATGTTCGAAGTTATGAACAAATCAAATGATTCAAAATAATCGATCGGTTTTTAAAAGATTTATGCCGATCAGATACTGGAATTTTTTGCTTTTGTTAAGTTCAAGTTATCTTAGCCAAAATATCATTAACAATTCATTGTCTCTTAACAATAACATAACAGTATGCAAAAAGTCACTATCGTTCTACCGTATACAAAGAGCTCAGTATACTAGCTATTAGATCGTTAAATTATTTGACTCAATTCATCCGTTTATTAGAGTTATCAACATTTTAAAAACTTACTTCTTAATATATCAGGTAAGTTAGCTTTCATCTGTTACAGGTTTATCATTTTTCAACAATTCTCAATACAATGATGATATCGAAATGTCGAAATGTTCTTTAATATCAAAATTGCGAAATTTTAATTGTGACTTCTAACTGTTTCAGTTTACAAATCATCAATCTGTCAAATTTTAGAGTTATGTGTAATGTGTCAACTTTCAGCAAGATAAGCCATTTCCATTAGTTATACTTATGATCTTAAACGGTTCTACAATAACCTAAATATTTATATTTTATTCTCTTTAAATACCTATCATTTCATCGCATGATTAAATTAGTATTTGAGCGATTGAATTCTTATCAAGTATCGTAGATTGTTGTTCAATCCAATTATCGCGTATTTTCGATATTCGTGTACAAATTGTAGTGTCAGGTGAATGCGGCGACAAATTATATTATAATCAAGGCCTTCATCAACAAATACATCTCTATTCCGAGAATTCTTCATTCCTAATACTCTTTTTCAAATCTTTTTCTTTCTCGACAATTTTTGATGTTCGAGAAATTTCCACGAAAGTAAAAATTGTTGGAAAAGAGTTTTAGGGAAAGAATTATCGAGGTAGGTGTGTTTGTTGTGTAATGAAAGTCTTGATTATAACATAATTTGTCGCCGCATTCACGTTACACTACAATTTATACAAGAATATCGAAAATACGCGATAATTGAGTAGCACAACAATCTATGATATTTGATAAGAATTCAATCACTCAAATACTAATTTAATCTAACAATTCATGTGATAAAATGATAAGTATTTAAAGGGAATAATATAAATATTTAGATTATTATAGAACCGTATAGGATCACAAATATAACTAATGGAAATGGCTTATCTTGCTGAAAGTTGACACATTACACATAACTCTAAAATTTGACAGACTGATGATTTATAAACTGATACAGTTAGAAGTCACAATTAAAATTTCGCTATTTTGATATTATCGAATATTTCGACTATTCCGATACAATTTACTTCAGAGCTTTCGGGTGAAATCCAAAGCGAAATTTTTTTTTTAAATTTAATGTACAATTTATTTTAGCCGAGCAAAAATGTACCTTATACCTATCATCCAAACTGGTCAGTCATTCGAGAATTACAATTTTCGATGATAATTGATAGTCATCGTATCCGTGGACAGTTGATTGAATCATTACCATTTGCAGTCAAATTTCCAATCGAAAATATCGATTTCATTGTGCATCCTGATCTTGATGAGGTTACGCATGACCTTTGAACAGTTTTAAAAAAAAATCGATCTGAAATGATCATGCTCAGTAGTAAAAGTTCTTCTAGCTATCACAGTGTATGAAGCGGCATAGCTTCAGGAAGCAAAAATAATGAATTTTCTAAAATACTAATATGATACGATATCTTGCGCCAGATTAACTAAGTGCGAAGAATACGCTTTGTTTTTCAAACCTGAAACTAAACGAAGAAAATTCGTTAATTTCTCGGGAATTGCTTCCTGAAATGACACTATTTTACCATCAATTGTTGAGTGGATAAATTAATTCAAGACATCTTATAAAAGAACAAAAATACTTTTTGACTACTTTTAGTGCTTAATTTGAGTTTCTTCTCGTCCTTATTCATTTTGCATTTGATTAATTTGAAAATCAATTTTTAAGACGCATAATCCAATAGTATTACTGTATGGTCGTGCACAGTATGAACTTTCAGAATGGAAGTATACGGTACAGCTTCGAATTAAAACAGGAAGTGGTAGATTTTATCCGCTAATATTTTCATTTTTTAATACGTAACTACTGAACGTCAGTGGAATAAATTTAAGTGATAACATTTATGTATGTTTGCGTTGCAAATTGAAATCATTTTTACATCAAATTAGTCAACGATCACATATCATGCAACAATCAAAGATCACATATCACATAATAATTATCAATTATTTCATTAATTATAATTATTAATTGATAACAATTATTTCGTTTAATCTAACTTTTTATTTCTTCATTCTTTTTTATTTTATTAACAATTTATTTTTATTTCAGTTTTGCAGAACATTTACATTGTGATATTAATTTTTGATTTACAACATTTTGAAAATATCTTTTGACTTGAATATTTATAGCCGAAAAGAAGCAAGGAGTACGTGTAGTGGATAAATTACTGGTAGAATTTGGTAATCGAATACCGCCATTGTCATTAAGTGTGACAGACACAAAAGTGAGACGAATTAAATTTGAGATGCGATTGATAAATAAGGTTTACGTTTGTTAACGGAATATTTCATATTTTCCAATTAATTATAAATTGTTCCAAAAATATCTGTCTATTATTCAAACTGTTGAATATTTTAAGAATTTGAAAACTTTCAATTTTTATTCTTTCAAATATTAAATTTGAAAAGTGAAAACGATTTAGAAGAAAAGACTAGCAAGTCGATTAGCATAAATTCAAGCCAGGCAATTTTTAAGTTTTCTTATTCAAACTGCTTCCTTTAAAATTACGAAACAATTGAAATACTGCAGTTGTATGAACAATTGCCGACATTCCAAGATGGCGGAGATATAATTTTATTATTTAAACAAAATGAAAAATTATGCGTTGATAAAGCATTATTAGCTGTACATTCTCGTTATATGGGTAAGTAAGACGAATAATTTTAAATTAAGAGAGAATAAAAATTATTTGTCTT
>KZ270028.1:147587-171574 GCA_002249935.1 Onchocerca flexuosa
GATTTGTTTGAATGAAATAAACTTTTTTTTTTTTTTTTTGAAAAATCAACCCTGAAAGATCAGAAAGCAATTGGTTAAAATTATTAAAACAATTATCGAATATTTGAACCATTTAATATACATTTGTTAATTTGAATTTGTGTTTCTCCATGCGTACTACATAAGAATCTATTAGTTCTTTAATATCACTTAATTAATGCTTTATTTCGACATTAAATTACATTTATATGCAATCGTTCAAATGAAAATATATTTTAACGTTTCTTTTTCCAGCGATTTAAAAATTGAAATAATGCTTGATTAGTTTTTTTGAATTCTTTGTTTATTACATTCTTTTTCAATCTGAAAAAAAAAAAATTTTAATGGAAAGTTAAACTTTCCAGAAATCATCTGAATCGTTCAGATTTTCAGAAATATATATTAAGATGCGTTTGTGCATACGCGTACTGAATATTTGCGAACATTTCGTAAAACCCGCTTAATAGTAGAATATCTCAAGTCCATAATTACCAAAATCTTCACATGATCACTTTCTCTCCCATTCTTTCTTTCTGTTACTTGGCAATTATTTTAAAAATTTTCGCATCGGAGAAAACTTATGATATGAATTTGCATTACTATGAAATAACTTCTACTTATATTCTAAATTTGCTCTTAATATTTTTAACTTTCGAGTCTAAGTTTTAAAAGAGCTAACTTCAAGCCTTTCCAAATTTAATTAATTTGATTTTTTCAATGTTAAAAAAATTTTTTCTTTAGCTTTCGACAAGCATATTTTTTCATTTTTTCAAAGTAACTATTAATCAAATAATCTATTCGCGAACTGATTTCTTGAGATAAAAATTGATTTGTCTTTTCAAGAAATACAAGCTTGTAAACATTACTGGATGCTCTAACTACCGATTTTTTTCGAATGCTTTTCATCATCTGATGATTCTGATTCGTCATCTTCTGATTTCTTCTTTTCTTTTCGAGAACCTAAAGTCTCATTTTTCGTTGGTTCAGAGATATCAGAGGTATCTTCTGCTGTACCAGCCATTTTTAGATCTTTTTCAGCATTCAGATTTGCTTCATCCAATTGTATGACCATTTTCTTATCTATTTTTTTCTCTTTCATAAGTATCCTAACGATGTGCTAGCTATTTCAATTTTCGGTCCTGATGAAACAGATCCCGTTGTTGGCAAAGATGATGAAACCAAACCTGCAGTTCCTAATTTCTTTGTGGATTCTGTTGATGACGATTCTGGTAAAATCGGTAATTTAGTTTTTGGCTTTTCAAGAGATTCAGATGACATCGATGGTTGAGTCGGAGATTCAGATGACATTGTGATAATTTCTTTTAGTGGCACTGCTGATTGTTGCGCTTTTGTTGTTTTGACGGATTCTGTTGATGGCAGTGCCGATGAGATCGACAATTCAATTTTTGGCTGTTCAGAAGATTCAGATGACATTGATGGCTGAGTCGGAGATTCAGATGACATTGTGATAAATTCTTTCAGTGGCATTGCTGATTGCTGCGTCTCTGTTGCTTTGACAGATTCTGTTGATGGCAATGCTGGTGAGATCGATGATTCAGTTTTTGGCTGTTCAGGAGATTCAGGCATTGATGGTTGCATCGGAGATTCAGTTCTTGATTCTTTGATAGATTCTTTTGGTGGCATTGATGGTACAGTCGATTGTTGTTTTTCCATTGTTCTGACGGATTCTATTGGCGTCACCGTTGGTGATGATTCAATTTCTGGTTTAGTCAAAAATTGTGCTGTTGGTGCTATGATTCCAAATGTTGCCGTTTGTATAAGAGATCTAAGCAGTGGTAGCGGTGAAGTTAATAATGTGTTTTCTTGCTTAGCAGTAGATTCTGTTTGTGATGAAGATGGTGGAGTAGATGATTTGATTAATGTCTTCGAAACAGATTCCTTTTCTGTTTCTGAAACTGAACTTGGTGACATAGTTGTTTGCTTTGAAACAGTTTCACTCGGTGGCAGTAATTGCGTTTCTACATTTGAATCAGGTTCTGCTTCTGATTCGGCTGATTGACTTGATTGAGTGTCTGATATTGGAGTTGATAATTTCATGGACTTTTGCTCTTCTTTTGGCATTGATAATTTCATGAACTTTTGCTCTTCTTTTGGCATTTCAGATTTACTCTCTTCCAGTAATTTATCCTTTGCAATTTTTTCCATCGTACTGCTTGAAGAAGATTCCGTTGAAACGGTTGAGATGGAGGAAGTACTTATTTCCGGGATTTTTGAACCTAAGCCAATTACAACTTCTTGTTTTTCTGTTTCTCTTTTTCCAGACTCTTTTATGTAGCGTGAGAGGCCTTCTATCCGATCAGTCTTCTTTGGCTCCTAAAAAAGTAACTGTATGATTATGAAAAAATTCTTATCCAATCTGATCTAAAATTCGAAACTTCTCAGCTCGAATCTCCATGAATAATCTTGAAAATGAGAAGATTAATGTTGAAACAAATGTGATACAATCCCATCGATCACAGTATTTCAGGAATTACAACATCTTAATGAAATTTCATTCTTGACATCAATACAAACGGCATAAATTTTCTATAACTTAACTGTGGACTCTATAAAATGATTCTATAGTCGATAAGTGTATATGGCATCATCTGGAATCTTTCTTCAGTTATCTCGTCATAGATGCCTACTTCACCACCTGCAACCGTATAAATTATATAATATTACCTCAATGAATTTATTATTCATTTTTTTCTTTGTTTCTTCTTCCGTTTTTTCTTCGTACTGACTTTCTGTAGCATCTTCCAAAATTTTTCGCTTTTTTCTATCCATCTTTGTTAATTTTCGGCTAGTTTTCGCTAAAAATCAGAAATCGATAATTTGAATTGTAATTATATATTTGTACCAAATTCAAGAAATTTACAAATTCTAGGTTGTTCACTTCGATAAACAACGAAGAATGGTCGATACTGTTATCAGATCTACTAATAATTCGGCAATCCTAATTATCGACGTAAAAATCCGTCTTTTTCTGCTTTAATATTTAAAATTCTCTTAAATTATTACCAGTTATGTTTTCCACTTCTGTGGCTCTGCTTTTGCTTTCCACTTTCTCTGAAATATAATTCATTTTTTGGGCGTAATTTTAAATTTAGATTAAAATTAATTTTGTATAAAGAAATTGAAAATAAATTCGATTATGGAGTTCAGCTGCAGTCTTATTTAACTGTGAATTTTCAATGCTTCTTCAAGTCATTTACTGCAGATAATCATGAATTGATTATTTTTTATTATTTTCGATTCGACAGTCACTAGGATTATCGTGGTTATTCTTTTTCTGCAGTAGAATAAAAAGCATGAAAAAGTATTTGAATAATAATTTGAAAATACATAACTTGAAAATGCAATTTTTAACTAAATAAATTTCAGATTTTTAATGTTTTCTTATACGATTGGTTTAGTATTCTAAATAATAACAGAATATACGAGAAAATAGAATTTTAGTGAATAATTGGAAATTTGAGGGACTTAAATTTTTAGCATAGCTTGCAAGAACAGAAGAAATTTGCAAACTTATAACTTCATTGCTGGATAGTACACTTTATTGTAATGCTCAAATGTTATTACAGTTTGGTACATTCTCGACTGTGAATTTTTAATTTGCGTTTCTCCGATATAATTCATTTTAAGGAATCTGAACCTGATAATCGTTTCGCTTCTCTTTTGGACATTTTATGAATTGATTCTCTTTGCTTTTTTTCTGTTTTCCGCTTTTCCACTTCTTTTTTCAGTTTCAGTTCATCTTCATCTTCGGCAACTAATTTATTACCTTCTTCCTCACTTTCCTGACATAAAATTATGAAAACAACTGGTAAATAAGAAGTTATCTAATTTCGATAAGTTTTTAATTAGTGATCCTAATATCAATTTAACAAAATTGTGAAGCATAGATAAGTTACATATCGCCTTCCAGTTAAGAATATCCATAGCCTAAAAAGTCAGTAAATGACATTAAAATTAGAATACAACATCGAAGATCTTTCAAATATCTGGTTAAATAATTTCGGCATAAAAACATTTCTTATAAATGCAAGCTAACTATATCAATTAACTTAATTAATTGATAATAATATAGAATCAAAGTGAATTTAAAGCTAAGGTTGAAACTTTAAAATTAGCTATTAAACTATAATAAACACAATTCTTTTCACGCTATTCATATGATCATATTTTGCTTGTTATAAAATTCTTATTTGTTTGTTTTTTATTGGTTGTTTTTTTAAAAATTAACATGTGAGCTGGTGATATCCGTCGGCAAAGCGACAAGTGAAGAAAATGAAGGAGGTTGCATCATAGAGGATATTGTTGAAACGGTCGATGAAGTTGTTGTACTCGTTCCTTCTGATGTTGTTGCTGTACTCTCAGGTTGAACAGTTTTCGGTGGTTCCAAAACTTGCTTCCATTTTAATTTACTTCGCATTCTACTATGTGCTGGTCTTCGTACTACTTCCACCTCTTCAAATTCGGTTATGTCACCCTCATCGCTCTGTTTTTTCAGTTTCCTCAAAAAATAAAATTAGTGAAATTATATTAAATTAATTCATTCACAATTATTCATAGCATAATTTAACAAGTAACACTAACTAAGATTGAGCAAAATTAAATATATCCCAAAGTTATTTGAATTATCTCAAATATACTTTGCATCAAAAATTCCTATCAGCCAAAACACGGTGGTCGATTCTAAATTCTGAAGTGTAACGAATGCAATATTCCAAATTAATTCAAAACAAAAATTTAAAATAGTCTTTGTTTTCAGAAAAAAAAATAAATATAAATGGAAGGCAAACATTTCCATTTTTCTCTCTTCATCCAATGCTTAATTTGACTTACCGTGATCGTCGTTTGCCTCTTCGCTTGGACTTGATTCTAAAAAAAAAAAAAAAATCCAGCGTATAAATACAAGGGAATAAGTATTCGATTATTTTATGGATTAGTTAATGAATGGTAAGTTTGTTCGAAACTTGCAGTTTTTATTGTCAAAAAAAAAAAAATATCCGAATTTTGAATGTTTTTTTTTTTTTTTTTTTTTTTTTTTTTATCTGAATGGTAGCGTTTTTTGATTCTACTTAAATTATTTGATACTTTTTTTTTTTTTTTTTTTTTTGAAATTAGTGGTTTAATAAAAAATCGAAACGAACTGAAACTATAAATTACGATCATCGAAATCTACTAAATTTATTTACAGATTAAAAAGAAAAATTTTTTAGAAGTTATCACATAATGGTGATTTAAATTGGAATATTCGGATTTATATCTAGCTAATTATATACTTTAATTGCTAAAATGAAAATGGAATGTTACTCGATCCAACGAAAAATTGAAATAAAGAAAAAAATGACTGGAAAGATGAAAGTATTTATCGTAATTCTGTAGTAGAATCCAGCCTTTAAATATTAACCGTAAGACAGAAGATTTTTAAGTCAACTTAAAAACAAAAAAGATGAAAAAAAAACTGAAAATTCATGCATGAAAAGTTGGTTATTATAAGTTATGGCCTAAGTGAACTTCGCGAAATTCCAAAAAAATGTCAGTGCCGCTTAATTAGCATAAAACTATCTGTCTCTTTATGTCTCTATTTTGAACAATTCATCATTTAAATTTTAATTAATATGGATACAATTAATATTGAAAATAGAAATTTGTTACTTGTGCCGAACTTTTTTCGCTGATTTATCTTTGCTCTCTGAAATAATGGATAATCTATAAATGAATGAATCCTTTTCATGACTTTGATCAATGCTAGACTAATATTTCCGGTTCTCTGTTTTGGATCATGAATTTGGAGCAATATTTTGCAATTAACTCAATCATTTCTTGATTTCCAAATTTTCTCACTTCAAGTTTCCATGATTTTTAAAACTTATGTGCTGATTGCTACAAACAAAAATAGCTAATCACTCCAAAATTAGGGATTGAATACTAGAAGAATTCAAATACGAAGCAAAAATTGTTTAACTGATGCTGGCCTAATTTATCCGCACTCCTTGTATATATTTTCTGTTTCTAAGAGTTAACTTGAATCTCTTATTATTTCTCAATTTTTCGAACTTCCCATCTTCTCTCGCTTTCAATTTATCCATTTCAAATTTTGAGGCCTTTTAGATATCATAAATCTATTCCATTTGTTATTAGCAAGAAAAAATAGTGTTGAAAGAAGAGTCAGTACAATATTAACGTTATCAATTCGGGATTTCTTCTCAAACCAAGGATTCGAAGAAGCCAAACATTTTTCCAATCTCAAATTACTTACTACGACCGCGCTGCATGAAAACAATAGAGAACTCGATTTGAAACGTCGATTTACTCTGACTTAGCAACCACTCATTATACATCTAAAAACTGGAAACAAATCTTTGCAGCATTAGCGACACTTTATATCACCAATAATTCCGATCGCAGTTTTGAATAACATCTTGCATACCATAAATAATTAAATTTCTTCTATGCTAATTCTTCTCCATTTCACGTTTGCTACAAACCATACGATGGTTTGCAACGTTGACTGACCAAATGGTTTGCTGTTTTTAGTTCGTTCAATTTCTTGATGAGCGGAGGAAGGCTTACTCTTGGGTTACTCAGTTTCAAAATTTTTAGTTGTAATATATGGAAGATGTTCAGCCAGTTTGCATCTGAAGGTAGTCCTTCAGTGATTTGTGATCTCTCGGATTAATTTTAATTAAATTTGGGGAGCACAACTTTTCCTTAATTTGAGAAGAAATACCGAATCGATGAATTTGATCTATATCAGTTTTATACTGACTCTTAATGGTGTTTTTTTTTTCTGCTAATAACAAGTAGGATAGATTTGTGATAGCTAACTCTGGCACACTTATTTGTTGCTCGCCTAGCTAACTCACCAATTGGAAATTTCATGTTAGAGACGTGACAGAGATGCATTATGCGTAAGTTTTATTTTCTTTTTAGATTAAAATCACTTCGAAGGATGATATCAGTCATTTTACGTGAGAGTCAAAAAAATGCCAACACATGCTCTTTTTCACGCAGTAAAAGCAGTAACACTCAATTACACCAATTCCTGTTTACATAACTTCATGTTTCACTTATGTGATTTTAATGTAGAGGATGCTTTTATACAGTTTCATATTAATCCTGCCTCGTCTACTTGTTTCATTTTTACTGGAATAAATCTTTCCATTTAATTTGCTTTCACTTGCGCCTTTCTTTTCTGATTTATTAGCTTGAATCTATTGTCCATTCTTTAATACTTAAATCTTATTTACATTAGTTTTGCATCTTATATGAGTTGAAGGATTCGTATTGAATGCTCCTCATTTACTCATTCTTTCAATCATTTCGACTTATCGATTTACAGTTCCTATTAGCTACGTCTAAGCAATGTCACTTGACTAATCACATTAGTGAACACATATTTTCTAATTATTAAAATTCGTGAATTAAAATATACTTGAATCAATATATACTTGTTGTTTCCATATATTCGCTTGTATCACATAATATTTCTTATTTTATTATTACTCGATCTTGCTGTTCTTGCTCACTCAATCATTTCAGTAATAACAGAAAGTACTTTTCGTCAATTATCGCCAAGTATGAGTGTACAGCAGGATCAACCGTTGTTCGATTTGCCGGAAGTGTTCGATAATAGTGGTGGTTGGGGACCCGTTGGGGCATTGGATAAATTTCAAAATCTACCTTATCAACAGTTCAATAAAGCCGATAAAATTGGCAAAGTAGCTGATTGGATTGGTATCACACAATTTAACGAACGATTTAGGCGTAAGTTTTTGGTTAATTTGACTAGTTTGAGTAAGACTCCGTTTTGTTTGATGGCCAGATTTGTATGTAGATAGTATATAAATTGAAAGAAATCTTAACCTTAAAATCATATCATGTTTTGCTGCAAGACAATGTTGTACTATATCTTTAGGTTTGGTTAATGAAGTGATTTTAGCTGAATAAATATGTTTGACTTTCATCAATCGAGATACATAATATTTTGAATAAAGTAAAATCGACTTTGTTTCATTTAGTTCCTGGCTGAGTTGTTGTCTATTATCAGCACGAAGATATCTGATAGATCCAGAGAGCGAATTTGAAATAACAAGAAATTCCATTTGCATTTCCTAATTCACAATTATTTTCAGGAGAAGGTCGGTACGGTAATCCATACACATCTGGTACTATTGGTTCACAATATGATTATGTCCACGATGAGGAAGATGCGACATTTCAACTCGTCGACACAAGTAAACCGCAACGAACGAACATGCAAAAAAGTGGTCGTATGCGACAACAGCAGCAGTTCTATGTAAGAGCAACTTTTTCTTGTGATTTGAATATTTGATTTGTTTACGATCATTAACACCTTTCTAAAATAGCCAAGAATGGAGGAATTTCGGAAATTAATCAATTTCTCTTTTGTTACTTAATCTGTTAGTCGTCTTGTAATGAATCACTATACAGATATTTTTGTAAACTTTCAAAGAATGAAGTGATGGAGTTGAATAATTGTTCTGATAAGTAACGTGCAAGTCTCTGATTCTAAGCAAGTGAATGTAGTATCTGGTAGATGAGTTGATAATAGTAAATTGTATTTTTATAAAATAGATGTTTACTTTCAAAATCAACATTTCAAAATAGGAATAGCTATCTTTTATCTATCGATATGATTATCATATCTCATATATATATATATATATATATATAATCATCGTTAAAAATTAAAATATATATATATATAATCATCATCGTTAAAAATTAAAACGCATATATATATATATATATATATATCATATCTGCATGTCTCTCGATTTTTTGCGTAATTTTTTCTCTTTTTATAGCGAAAGTTAGTGCAAAAAGAGAATGAGCGAAGGAATCAATCAAATTATGGGCAAAATCAAAGGATTAAACGTAGCATTGCAAAGTGAGTTGGAATAAACTATTCCTTTTTTTTATATATGCAGAAATTAAGAAGAATACATGATTTGCTGGTTTTTTTTTTTGTTGATATTGCGGTTTTAAGAGAACAACAGAGAGCATTCAAGCAGTGGCAACGACGCGGAGGTGGAACACGTGGTCGTGGCCGTGGTGGACAAGGTTATGGCCGATGGGACCAACGTAACCAAAAACAGTTAACTGCAAGTATTGCTGTGCGTGCAGAATGGCAAGTTTTGGAAGAAATGGATTTCCCACGCCTTGCAAAACTTAATTTACCAAACATTGAACCAGGCCAAGATATGTATGTATTTTCATTAGTTTATGGTAATGGACTTTTATCTGCCTGTGATCATTTAAAGGAGCTCATGTGATTGCGACATAAGTTTCCGTTGAAATGAGTTCCAGAATACTTGTCTATGAGATCAAATTTTCATTATTTTGCAGTTGCAGTAAGATTTTTTTAGAAATGGTCACCGTTATGGTCAACTTTATTATTATGACAAAGCGTTTGATCGTGTTACGGTGAGGACGGAGAAACCGTTGCAGCGTTGTGGTGGTACATTTTATAACTTAACGACAACCGAAGATCCAGTAATCCAAAAGGTTGATTGCATGACTTTCTTATACACTTATATTTTTCACTCAAAATTAAGATCAATTTCAATTTATTGTTATGCAATCACCAGTGACTAATCGACGTATGATTTTAATAAGCAAAAAATTGCTTTCAGTTAGCTCAAGAAAGTGTTGGGAATGTCTTTGCAACAGACATGATATTGGCAACGCTGATGGCATGTACGCGATCGGTTTATAGTTGGGATGTTATCGCTTATCGTGTTGGTGATAAACTGTTCTTTGATAAACGCGATACCGGTGGTTTTTCGAACCCAGTTGGTACGTTTGTTTGCCTTTTTCCTGATAATTCCAGTTAATAAACATGTTCTTTTGATGTAAACCATTTTGTCTTGAAATACTTCGCAGAACGAGTATGGAGCTGTTTTCTTCGAATATGGTATCAATTAAATTGATCTACATTCCTTTTTAGTGGGTAAATAAGCTCTTTTATTTTAGATATTAATTTGTTGTATTTTCACTACGATTGAAAATAAAATTAATTCTTCTGTCTACCATTCATCAGGTTTCACATGCAGACGCAGTGCATTTTTCGAATTTCAGATGCTTTAACAGTAAGCGAAACTTCACCAGATGCTCCAAATAGTGACGATACAACAAGTATAAATCATCCACGCAATCTTGCTACAGAAGCTCTCTACATAAATCAAAATTTCCGTCGTATGGTACTTAAAAGAGTGAGTTTATGGTACATTGAGAAATTTAATTCTTCTGGATAAATAATATTAATAGCAGTGAAATTATTCTGTTGCTAATTTTCAGTTGAATTTCAGAATGAAGAACCGTTCAAATACGATAATCCACGTCTTCCATTCGATGAAGGTGATACAGATACAGATTCATGCGTTGCGTACAAGTTAGTTTTATACGATTTCTCGATATTTATGTGCCATTTTCTTTCTCATTAGCAGAAGTATATATAAGTTGAAATTTGATTCACCGAATTATTTCGATTTCTGATGTTTCAACGCGGTCCATCATTGATATTTCATTTTACTATCGATATTCTATAAACATAAATGTTTTAATAGAGATTCAGAATACTTATTATCTTTAAAATCATTTCGTTTGAAACATTCTTTAATTAATTTTTTCATGATTTTGATCATTTAATCTTTACCAGTTGATGTATAGCATCATTTTATCGACTTATTTTGTACACTATTCACTATTTTATAAGGTAGTTTAATTAAATTAAACAAAATTATTAGTTTGTGCTTTTACGAATTCTCTTCATCAAACTGGAATTTTTTTTACGAAATTATATTTACTTATAGCGGAAGACATATGGATTAGAGCTTAGAAAATGATGGCGTAATTCAACATCATCATAACTAGAAATTCGATATTTACGAATTACACTTATAGAAATTTTTGTAATGAATTGAAGATATCGTTTGTGGCATTTGGGACGTAAAGCAGATGGTACCGAAGTTCGTCTAGTTTGTCGTACAGAGCACGATGGTGTTACTTTGGGACCAAATGGCGAAACACAAATGTTGACTATAAAAGCATTTAATGAATGGGATTCACGGGTTAGAATATAAAATTTCAGTGAAAAATTGAAAATATTCAAATGAAAAATGCATAGATTTATGAACTTAAGTAATGATTATGGAATACTGAAATATAATAGTAAATGTTAATCAACAATAGTACAATCTGTCACTAAGCGCAGGCAAACATTATTCTTTTTCGGAGATTTACGATTTCTGCTAAAGAAAGCCTGAAGTAGTTAAATTGAAAATTAAATTTCCAGATGGCCAGCGGTGTCGATTGGAGAAGTAAGCTGGACACTCAAAAAGGTGCAGTACTTGCTACGGAACTGCAGAATAATAGCTGCAAATTAGCAAAATGGACATTGCAAGCACTATTGGCTGGTTCGGATCAAATTAAATTTGGGTTGGTATCTGTTTTTCGAAATAGAATTTCATGAATTAGGTGCTGTTTGAAAATTTAACTCTAATGTTCCAAAAATTAGGTATGAAAGCTTCTTTGAGAATTTGTAAAAGATACGTATGAGGCATGAAGTTACATTATTGATATTAAGCTACAATCAAAATTTTAAGGTTAGTAATTTTTTTCTTTCAATATATCTTTCAATAATTCGATGGGGTTATGATTTTAATATTTTGGATGTCTTTTTTTTTACCTCTTTTGCATCTCTGTTGTTCTGAAAATTAGAAATTTAATTTCGAAAATGATCCCAAGATTTTTAGATATGTTTCACGATTAAGTATACGCAATAGTGCCAGTCACGTCATTCTCGGCACCCAACAATACAAGCCAACCGAATTTGCGACAAATATTACTTTGAATTTAGATAATGCCTGGGGTATTTTGCGCTGTATCATTGATCATTGCATGAATCAACCACCAGGAAAATATCTTTTGCTAAAAGATCCAAATAAAGTTTGAATTTTTTCTTTTCAATTTTTCGGGATTTTAAATGGCAAGAGAATAATCAAGGAGTCTATAGGCACTATTCTAGTGTTAAGGTGGTCATGAATATAAATGCTTACGCTAAATAATTTTTTTTTTTTTGATTGTGTAATTAATCTAATCCATTACTTTTTAAATTTTTTAAGGATAAAAATGATAAATCTGAACTATCCAGATATCTTTACGATCTTCTGATGTATGATGTTGCACTTCATCACTTTGATATATAGATACATATGTTTTTTACAGCCCACGTATATGTAGGATGAAATTGACTTCTCAATAACCTTATTTGATCAAAAATAGATTTTTCCCAGCTATAGAATAAAGTAACTTGAGTAATTTTTAATTTTCAGCAAGCAGTGCGACTTTACTCATTGCCTGAAGGAACATTCGAATCCAGTACCGAAGAAGAAAGCAGTAGTTCGGGTGAAGAGAATTTTGATGATGATGTTTAGCTTCACGGATATATGATCGGGAAATTTTTTTTGATTTTTGCAAAGTTATGGATATCTGTTAGCTTAAATTTACATGATTGCTTGTCCCTGAATTCCTGAATATCTTGATTTCATGTCTTGATTCATTTCAATATAGCGTGATTTCATTTGTGAGATTTTCTTAAAAAAAAATACATTGAGTAATGCATTTCTCTCTTTTGTGTCAAGCCATTAGAATTTACTCTGAATAAGATTCTAATGCTAATTGTGTTTTATCTGTTCTCTTCCTAATCCATGACAAACATTAGTGTTGTTATATCGCCAGTGTCCAGCATTCTTCTATTTTATGTAGTAGTACTTCTCTGCCAATAAAATTCTAGTTTCGGATAGAGGCTTGCCAAAATTCATCCAAATTTTCTTTAGGCTTGAAACTAGCTTCCTTGAAATAATTCCCTTTTCCTGTTAGATAAGGAAACTTATCCACCTACATTTTTTCTGCCACTTTTCTACTTCCCCCATGCCAAAGATAAAGAATAGATCAAAAAGATGGCTGTATAAAAATATATGATTGCAGTAGATATTGAATGATGACGTAAATCTACTCGTAGTCGTATTGCAGTAATGATCCTCGTATATTCTAACCTAATTAAAAAAATAGTCGAACTAAATTACCTACTCATATTCTTCAACATTTTTTAAGCTTCTAGCTCAACGATTCACTAAGATTTAATTGAGTTAACTGTAAGATATCCTTTTATAACTCCTCTAATTCGTAGCCTTACTTTTTTTTTAGGAAGATTTAAAAAATCTTTCTAAACTGCATTTTCTTCACAACAGACTAAGTATTTATCCTTAGTTAGATTTTCGAATTTTAAAGTTTGTTTCCTTTCTTCGTTGGAGTTATTATAAGCTTGGATTTTTTTATGGTACTTGTAATTGTGATTGTCAAGATTTTTTAAGTCAAGACTTAATCAAGATTTTCTGGATCTATTGGAACTTCCTGATCCTTTCCGTGGACATCAGGTTGAATAAAGTAAGGATAATCTTTTGTTCCTTAATTTTCTTCTGCTTTCCAAATATTTGTTATTGTTGTATTTTATGTTCTATTTCTATTTGTTGAAAGTTGTGATGAATTGCTTTAATAAAATGGGGAATTATAGTACTTCCAGCTTACGGAGTTTCAGAATATAATAAGTGATTCAATGCAGAATTGATTTAGTTTATTCATTTGAGGTTTGAGGATTACGGATTTTTTTTTGTTAAGATCGGTCATCGAATCTAGGATTTCAGAATGAAATAGGAAGGATTATGCAATGATCGATGAAAAAGTGATGAAATTAAATCATAGAGGCGGGAATTACCGGCAAGTTTATATTCCTATAATTTTTCTGGAGAAGTTAGATTCCCAATGTAATTGATTATTTGATCTAAAACCAAGTAGTTACGTGAAAGAAAGATGCATTTTTACATGACGTATTTTTCTACATAGCAATTGGCGAAGATTTTGACGTCATTGAACAAATGCCCTGTTACTTTTATAAAATCTCTCCGGACTCAAATTCCTCACAAAAAGTTTTGGAATTATTCGATTTGCTTTGCTTGGTTAGACAGAGAATGTAAATTGGCCTAGCTATCATTCCTCATTCTGCAATTTCTTGGCCGATGCTTGAATGCCTGCAAAATTTATCCATGAATATTGTTCGTAAGACTTTTTTATTTATTTGTTCCTAAGACTTTCAAGGGTTACTTTTTCCCCCCCTCCCCCCCCAAAAAAAAAAAAAAAAAAAAAAGGGAGTGACGCAGGGTGACATACTTCCGAAAAAAGAAAAAAAGTCGTAGCTTAACGAGATTTGCTGTTTGGTTTGTACTGATGCTTTCTGGTTTTCTCTGCTGTGTTTTAAATTTTAATTGTTGGTTTCTCTAGTGAGAGGAATAGGTGATTATTTGACTCGATGATTCAGCAGATCAGATTGTCGTGAAATTCTCTCACCTAAGATATATTAGTGTTTTGAATTTCGCTCTCCTTAAATATAAGATAATTACTAGAACATCGTATATTTCAGTTCTGCTTTATGGATATTGTTGTTGACAAAAGCTTTGGTATCGCTTAATCTTTTGCGTCATTAGAATCTAATTTTTAGCGTTTCCTTTGTTTACTAATTCCAGATTTCGGATTCCTTTTAAAAACAACCAAAAATACCGGCATGCAAGCAGTACTAGCATTATGTTATTTCTGTGAAACTCACGGTCCCCGGGTATTGATGACAACACAATCGATCTCTGAGAAGCTTCGACAAGATTACTGCTTACCAACTACGAGTAAAGGATTATCAACATTTGTTTCGGCTAGTTAGTTTTTCATCTTACAAATTTTATCTATTTTGTGAAAGTGGACTTAAAAGTATGACACAGATTGGATTAAACATTGATCCTTCAGATGTCCGCGTCAAATTCTACGTTTCTTATGGAATTTTTTTTTTTGATGTTTTAATTGTGTATTAGTAATTCTTTTGTTTGTAAACAAGAAGAGAAAAAACATCTGTACAGCCACAACCATATAACTTACTCGCATAGATAGACAGATAAAGTCGAAAACAACTTCATTAAATGTTCGCGTATTTTTAACAATGAGTAAATTGGGATGAGTTTTCAGTCTGTAGATCATAACTTTATACTTCAGATTTTTACTTATTAGCTATGCCGTCGGAGCTTTATCAAATGATAAGTAAATTACTGCAGTCTCAAAGAATAGATAACCGCTTAGGTTCTTGTGCTTATTTATTATTGATGAGGTTTTTTCTGTCAAGTAATTACGTTATGTCACATTTTATCGTTTGTTATAAAGAATGCAAACTGATTACTATCTAATTTTATTTGGTTTGACTTCAAATTTTTTTTTCAGAAAGCTTTCGCACTCGTTTGACTGAGGAATCACGTTGTGTAGCATGCACATCGTTCATTGATGGCGCTGGCGTAATTACGGATGACATTGAAGTCGGGATAAGTTATATTACTACACAGGTACAAGTTTCTCGAATACATCAAGAATATCTGTTTTTCTTTAGAGAATTCTGTACGTCCATATTTTTCGCTTTTTATTGTTATTGTAATATTATCAAAAGCAAAGCGGATATCAGTTGCCATACATTCTTTTGTTACACTAGGTTTCGAGCTATTTAAAAGAATATTACAGCGATCAGTTGATTAGTAAAAGCTTAAAAAATTTAAATTTAATTTTCCACATCAAATTATAGGCTCCGAAAGGAATATTTAATTACCGTTTTATTTGTGGATGTTTTTTAAACAAATGTTTCAGGTTGCATTAAATGATCGAGTATATAATTTGGTGAAATATTCATGTCTTCATTCGCTAAGTTGTGAAGTAACAACCACTCCGAAGGATAATATACCTAAATTAAGTCCAATAAAATCGCGTGCTGTACAGATCCCGGAGAGTAATAAAAAATGGGAAAGCCCATGGGAAGAAGCAAATGCGGAGGCGAAAGATGGTGTAATTTTATTTGGGGATGATGAACATGGCTATACATTATCGTATACATTCAGGTTCATTGTTATGTTGATTCTCATTGATCTTTGTAAAGAGAAATATTATCTGTGAACTTTGATTTTGGAATCTGTTAGTCTTTTCGATAATTTTTGAACAGTTTAAATTTTATTTTAGGTGCATATTTGTTTACTTCAAATAATTCATAGCATATGCATCGATTTAGTTTGACATAACGCATTGTTTGTAGTCATAGATAATACATGATAATGCTAAAGATCTCCTATATTTTCAAAAAGCGATGTAATTGTGCTACTGACTTTGAAATGTGAAAATTGAAAAGAAAATTTAATCTTTTCCAGTTAAGTTTTAAGTGGAAGCTATTTTTCATGTAAATGGAATTTGTTTCTTGCAACTTTTTATTTGTAATTTCAGGTTGCATGATTACAAAGCACGTGGTTTTTCACGTTTTCTTTCACTTATTCTTGTATCTATAGACAAATTGTTCATTACCAGCAATTTTCACTTTTTTGTTTCAACAATGTCATCTACTATTCGGTTTTTGCAGGTTAATGATATATTAAGTAATTAATCCAAATTATAAATTTGCTTTTAACTTATTTTTTACCACTTTTTCAACTATGGAAGATTATAAAGAAGACAGATGGCCTAATTCTTTTAAGAAATCCCATACACAGTACATCGGTATGCAAATGTTCTGCTTTTAGAAAATTCATTATATTGAATCATTAAGTATGATGGTTTTTATGCGGTTATCTCTTTTTGGATATTTTTTCGAAATTTCTCATTTCTGAAAATCTTTAGATGGAATCGAACATGGTCTTTGACCGTGAACAAAATGATCCATCCAATGAAGTACTAAAGCAAGCTGCAGCATCACGTGCCTCACTATTACCGGCACATTTTTTACGTACTTATGTTACCAAACTCGAATTGGATACATCGCGAAGTTTGGCTGTAATCACTGGTCGTGCAGATATTTTCACACAATTGCATATGTAAGATTTGTTTTGATTTTAAATTGAAACGATTTATAGACCTGAAATATCCGAACTGATCATCTTATGACTCTTCACATCATTCTGATTCCCAAATAATTTGTCTAGCTTTATAAATTATTTATCTATTGATAGTTATAATTAATGCATTACTGTCTTTACTCTCGGCGTATCATATGAACTTATTTTGGAATATGAAATCTCTCTGATCTATAAATATTTTATCTATTGATAGTTATAATTAATGCATTACTGTCTTTACTCTCGGCGTATCATATGAACTTATTTTGGAATATGAAATCTCTCTGATCTATAAATATTTTATCTATTGATAGTTATAATTAATGCATTATTTCGTAAATACAGTTTGATCTTCACTGTATAATTTTTAGGTTTATGGTTTGTATACTCCGTACACAAACACGTCTCTGCAAAGAATATCTATTAGAAGGAGTGCCAACACAGGATATGCTCGTAATGAAAGAACGTGAGCTGAAAATTGATGATGGAGCAAGTGCTTATGATATAAGTTGTTCAAGGTGTTTGGATTGCTTCGAAACATTGCGAAAAATTGCACATATGCTTGAAAATTTACCGAAAATTAATGGTCAAAGTGTCTTGGAAATTGTTTTGACACAGTTGGTTACTGGCGGTCAGGTTAATTTGCATTTTGCTTTATGAAAAAAATGATGAACTGTCGGACTTATTTGTTGAGTCATAATTTCCAGTTAGTAATTGCAGTATGGGTAGAATACTTTAGTATTTTCAGATGATTTTATTTATTAATGAAATATTTTTTTTCCAGATTGTTTTGAAATGTCGTAATGAAGCTTTATCTAAACGTTTTCTGCTTGCACTTTCCAGTCTGTTGCCTTTGGGTTGTGTTCGTATATTATATTCAGAGGAATATCGACACGTCTTTGTGTAAGTATTAAATGTAGTATTTTCCGATACGAGAATTATTATTTATTACTTATCATAATTTATTCAGTTATAGAAGTATTTCTTTATATAATATTTAATAGAATATTGCTGAAAATTTTTTAGAAAAGTGTTAGAATTTTTAATCTTATTAAGGAATAAACACGAGAATTATATTGATCGAAGGATCTCTTAGAGGAAAAGATGTGTTCTCAATTCTATAAATTAATTTTTTAAGATTTTAAGTGCAACCATTTGCAGATCCAATTTATTTGGATGTCCTCAAGAAACCGAATTATCACCTGACGCAATTGATATTGTAGTTTTGTTGCTGGATATACTATTTGACAGGATTCATTCAAGACAACCAATGGCAGAAGAACGGGAAACCTGCTCCCTTTCTTCAGGGAGTTGTATTTCATCACCAATGAGCACGTCACCCAAGGATGATAATGTAAGACGATTGCTATAGCTATTTGCTTATTCATCAGTATTGCATGTATTCTAATATATCATAGCTATTTGTCGAATGTAAACATGCATTTGCTAGAAGAAACTAACGATGCGGATCATAAATCTTTCGTTCATTATGTTTAAGATATTCGTCGTTAATCTACCAATGCTTTGGAAAACTTGACCTCTACAGATTGACACGTTATCTTCTTATTTTCTCGCTTTATTTTTAAGGTCCATGTTGCGTCAAATGCGCATTTTTTTTTCTCCTAAAATCTAATGCACGGTAACTTAAGAAAAATCGATAAATTTCGAAATTTTTTTCTTCGTAAATTGTTTATAAGTTGGCCATATTTCTATTTATTCTAAATATATTGAAGGTTGACGAAAGTTTGGCGAAACATTTGATCGAAATTTTGCCTCCCACAAAGTCATTTGATTTTGAAGATTACGTATTCACACTGATTGCATACCCAAAATATACAGCACCAAAATATGGTACACCTACCATTGTCAATCGCTATAAACAGCTCATATTAGGTAAGTATAAAAATATTTCTTTATATATCATTAATTACTAAATTTAGTAAAATATAATTTTTCACTTCAGCGATTAAATTTTAGAGGATTATAATGTTTCTAGGATTTTAAAGTCTTTCAGAATTTTTTATAATTACATGAATAAGGATCTGGATCATTGAGATCACCAGGATTCATATCATTCAGTTCCGGATCATGTATTGGACATCTAAGATTAATCATGTAGGGATTTACGGAATGAGAATAACAAATCCTGTTTCCAAGGCTTAACAAATCCTGTTTGCATTCAATTGATTTGTTATTATGTTGTTAGTTGCTTTTATAACTTGTATTTAATGATTTTTTTCTATTGAATTCTATTTCTCAATGGAAATTTTAACAATTGTAGATGATGATCTCTCATTTCGTGTTCTGGCATCTGTCGTCGGAAATACAAGGGAACAATGGTTAAATAAAGCAAAGTTGATTTATCAGCTAGGACGACAGAAAGAAGGAATTGATCTGAAAAAAGTTCTTCAGATTATGAAATGTACCAAGGAAGTTCGTTTAATTGAAAAATTTTTTATTAAAAGTGAAAAAAATGATTTTTATAGTACATTTATTTGTATTTATTCTTGCCTCAAAAAAATTTTAGAGAAATAAATTTTAATAATCTAGTCTCCTACGGTTTTTCAGTCCAAAATTTCCAAAAATCTTTGAAACAGATTATACGATTAAAAAAGGGGGAAATAAATAAAGCGTTACAAGAAAATTCTAATATCTAAAATATTTTATATAATTGACTATTAAAAGTAGTTGCAGCATTTTTTAAATCATGTCATCTTTGTTGATGTTATCTTTCGTAAAAATAATTAAATGTGTTTTTCAGGATGGGACAGTCTTATTATTTTTCCAAGCTGGCTTATCTTATACATACAAACAGCAAGTTATGGGCGTTATCAAAAAGGAGCGTGGACTGGATAAATAGTCGTTGAACATTAATTATTGTCTATTTGCGGGCCTTGTATTTACCAGCTATTTTATTTACTATTTTTTATTATTATTTGGTCTTTTATTATCGATTTTTTGAAGAATTAGAACACTGCAAATTTTGGCAGAGATATTGTGTGATGAAATCTTATCCGATTTTGAAATACGTCTTTTATTTTGATTCCAGAATTTCCTTGTCAGAGGTTTAATGTAACTATTATTGCTGTTGCTGTTGACGAATATTTATGAGAAAGAAATGGAAGAGTTGTACGGTAGAGATTTATGATTTAATTATTAATGAATTCTTTTTGCTAGCACTATGATTTTATGCATCACAATAATATTTAGATATTTGAAAGTTGAATTTCAAAGACGAACTTAATATCAAAAGTTCAAATTGTATTGGTTAGCTTAAAATTTGAATTGCAAATATTTCAAGTGGTATTGTCTAATAGCCTCTTACATGATCTTCTGCTGAAAGTTCTATCCACTTATGTCTCTTTTAACAGTTTAGTTTATAATTACGAATTGTTTGGACAGGAATATGTTTATGCATTTTCATTGATTCTATTCATTTCTATGATTCCTTTGTTTGGGAACACAAGAATTGTTTGTCTTTGTCTATAAGCTGT
Source organism: Onchocerca flexuosa (assembly GCA_002249935.1). NCBI lineage: Eukaryota > Metazoa > Nematoda > Chromadorea > Rhabditida > Onchocercidae > Onchocerca > Onchocerca flexuosa. The sequence continues at coordinate 168,097 of KZ270028.1, forward strand.
CCTCTCGCTTCTCAGTTTCTTATCCTGGAGTTTGATGGCGCTGTGATATTGTTTCTCGATTTTTTCTCTTCCTCTCTCTGTCTTCATTTTTTCGCATATTATTACGGGTTCCGACAGATAGATATAGTTTTTTATGTTATGGTACTGTTTTTGTGCTTTCCTTTGAATCACTTTTTTTTTTTCATTATTTTGCTTGTCTTTGTTTTTATAGCATATTGTCTGGATTGTTCAAAGATAGTTTCGAGTTAGAAGTTTTTTTTTTTTTTTCACTTGTATAAAAAAATTAACAAAATGGAAGTTTGGTAATCAATAAACTTGATGTATGCAAGCTTGTACCAAAACAGCTTAATTATATAATTCTTGTTTTATGAATTATACGTATTCTCAATGTTTCATCTTCATATTCGATTTTGCCAGTACTTAATTCAGACAATTCTTATTGTTATTTACATCCATCTTATCTTATCTTTTCTCTAATACGATATACACCAAAACTTTTTTAATTACTCATTCTTCTTATATCAGACCTACTTTGGGTTTCTGCACTTCTTTGTTGAGCAGAAATTAAATCATAAAAAAAGTCTTGATTGACCATGACCAATATCAACGAGCTAAATCATATCCTTTAGAACTAATTACTAATTGTCGAATCCAGAGGGGTCTCAAAACTAGGCATTACTTTTTTTAAAAAATTGAATGCTAATACTACTTTAACATCGGCACAATAGGATATTTTAATTTCACTTTTTTTTTTCATCAAAATATTGCTTTCTTGCTCATAAGATTTAAATGCCGGGTTTCAGAAGACTTGTAGTTTTTGCTGAGCATTCATTATTTATGATCTTTTGAATTTGAACCAAAATAAGTGTTGATAGGAAATAGATGTAATTGAAAAGATTTAAGAAATGTCGCATTCTTCTGGTATTATCATAAATTTGAATGATTTAAATTGTTTATTCTGTTGTTTATAAAACAAACAGAAAAAAAATATAACTTTGACCCCAGATATTGCCGGTATTTGTTGGGCATATATAACTTTGACCCCAGATATTGCCGGTATTTGTTAGCAGATGAGCAATCATATGGACGGCATATTTCTTACCAGCGAAAAGCAAAGCATTATGCCTGGACATATACATGCCTCACATGAATAACTGCAAAAAAAGAAATTAATTTACTGGATATAAAATTTATTCATTTCCTTTTAAAACTTAAACTTGTATTGTCTTTCTCTCATTATACTTATCAGATTCACCAGGTGTGATTTTCCGGTAATAAATATAAATGTGTGTAGAGTATAATTTATAAAAGAATGTGACAACATAATAGTTAAACAGAAGTTTCATTATTTAAGGCAGACAAAAAAATTTTAAATTCATTCTTGAATGCAAAAAGGAATTGAAAAGCTTTCGTTATTTGGATTAAAAATGACGAGAATGATGGAATGATGATGTAACATTTAGATCATCGATTATCAAGAAAATTAATGATGATTTAAATAAATGATTTAAACAAATATGAATAAAATAGATGCAATTGTTATTTCATGAATATTTTAAAGAGACGCAATATTTGTTGTCAGATTTTCCAGATTATAATAATGGTAATATTTAATTTCGAGTTAAATGAATGAATAATAGCTAAACATAATTAAAATATGAATGATCTAAATGAAAACAATCTGTTGTAAATTTATGAAATTTATATGATGCATTCTAGATGTTTCTTATATATTATCATCCACTTTTCTTTTTTAAACTGATCAAAATATCAGCGAATTATTTTTAAAGTGGAAAAAAAAAAAGAGGGAGATTAATATTTACTTAAAATGAAGCAAAATAAAGAGTAACTTCAAATAATTCACTAAAGTACTATTTGAAAAATAATTTTATACTTACCTGAAAGAAATGAAAAAGGACTATTATTCAGCGTTAAAAGCAAAAAATAAATGGATTCCATATAATAAAGAAAAAAGATTTAAATAAGTTTTCAAATAGTTTACCCAATGGAACAAGTTGGATTTTGCAGTGCACATTTTCAAACAATTCTGATTAGTAACATTTCAACAGAACGATTCTTATCAGCACACAATAGAGGTGATAAGTAAATACATATCCAAAAGTGTTTTGGGTCATTCTTGTTAATCACTAGCTGACAGGCAAAACGAAGCAACTCAAAAAGAAAAAAAAAATTTGACTAATTAAAAACTAAAAATTAATGTGTTGCAATTATAAAAATTTAAATTTGAATCAATCTGAATTTAAATTGACAAAATTTATTAGGAATATCAAAATGTAAATACTGTAAATACAAAACCTCATTGTTTTTCCTTTGTAAAAAAGTTACGATAAAAAATTGAAAAACAATATGAAAAAAATGAATATGTTAAATATATAAAGTGTACGAACTAAGAAAAAACGAAAAATTTAAGGAAAGAACGAAAGAATTTTAGAAAAAATTCATTAATCCATTCACTATTCAATCAGATTTGAAATTTGAAAGGGAAATTTGACAAACTTCATAAATTTACCATTAACATCAGTTGCAATCGATTGTCCGTTAAGGCATTGGCCAAGTCTCTTGCGACAAATCATATTCTGAAAACAATATCCAATGAGACAGTGAATCGTTGATGAACAAGAACACGGTTGATCTGTTCCTGATCGTCTACAGGGTACAACCGCCACAGATCTTAAATATATGAATGAAAAAAATTTTATTGTAAAAAGTTAAAATTTTATGAATTTGATAAAAATAACAAAAAATTGTAACAAAAAATTTGATTATATGAAAAATGAATGAAAATTTCATCTTTTTCAAAAGACGATATAAATGCATTTTTTTTCTTCTTTATGACATTAAATTCCATACTTTGAAGTAAATTTCAAAAATTAAACTAATAACAATAGACAATTTTACTATTAAAAGGAATTTTTGCTGCAATAGAATTGCCAATTATAAGCAAAAATTGAAGAAAAATGATGATAAGTAATAGATTAATTTGATTGTAACAATAGATTGAAGTATTTTTCGTTTATGGAAGACAATAAATCGAGGTATGATTCGACAGTACGTAAAATAATGACAATTCCTGTGGGAAGAAGGAAAAATGTATGGAAGTGGGAATGCTACGAATAATGAAATTTCTACTAAGAATAATGAAATGAATACTACAAATAATGAAACTTCACATTTGTCAAGTTAATAAAAGCCAAACTTTAAGAATAGATTGATGAAAGCAGAAAAGGAAAAAGTGACGAATAAAGATATGAATAAGAGAAAGTTTGGAAAAAAATGGAATAGATAAGGTGATAAGATCCGGAATTATATAATCAATGCAAAACTGGATTGAGTTGCTAACGTTAGTAATTATGATTTTTTGTCTATAAATTTCGATTTTTGTTTTTGCTTTTTCCTTCTTTTTCCCCTTTTTTTTTTTTTTTTTAAATAGCAAGAAAAACAAAATTGCATGATTGCT
>KZ270028.1:201858-251546 GCA_002249935.1 Onchocerca flexuosa
AAGAAATATTTGCCATATTTTTCTCTGAAGAACCAAAAAAATACTTCGTTTTTTATGTTTTTTTACGTCTACATTTTCCAAATTTATTTTTTATTCCATTTGTGTTTTTTTTTCTTTTTGGTTAATATAAATCTTGTCTCTCTCTCTCTCTCTCTCTCTCTCTCTCTCTCTCTCTCTCTGAATTATACGTCTTATTCTGACGTATAAAAAGTGAAAAGACAAAAGTAGTGATAAAGCAGAGTATAATTTGCTTCAGTAAATATCAAATGAATTATAAAACAGATTTATTTCATTAGTAGTTGGCAAATTTCTATTTTGAGAATCACCATAAAGTAATCTGAAATAATGAAATTTGGCTTCGAAATTAATGAAAGAATGTTAAAAATCATGAATAGTTCGATCCTTTGATTTTTTTCATTAAATATTTGCTAAGAAATGGAAATTTAACAATTAAGCTGAGATGAAAGTTAGAAACTTAAATTATGTAGAAATAAAATTACCAAATGAATTCCAAAACGTGAATAAATATGATTCAGCTCAGGCTTAGGTAATGTTTATTCCTTTTAAAATTTTCTTTGATTTACGTTTTCATGAAGAAGAATTTATTTATTCTCTCTAAATCAATTCACAATGAATTAATCTTAATGAAGTTAGCAAATTTCTTATAAAAGAGTAATTCTTCATTTCAAAATACCATTGTCAAGATCTCCGAACTTTCCTATCGAATTTGATGAGAATTTTCTTAATGAGAAATTTGGATAAGAAAAAATACTGAGTTAAAAACATATCAGAAAATAGAAACAGTAAGAAACACTTTTATCAATGATAAAAATTATTACTGACAAATTGATAGTTATAGTTCATGAAGAAGATAAATAAATAAATGACTTAAATTGGACTGAATAAAAAACTTCATCATATATTGTCTATTTTTAATATTGCGAGCAGTTATTGTGTGTAGCAATTAGAAAGTTTGGTGTCAGAATCTTTGGTTGGTGCGAAGTTTAAATTTTGCTCATCAATGAACTTATTAAGAAAAAATTTATGGCTGAATAACTTCATCGATAAGGTTGTGAAATTGTTGGCAATGAATATTGCTGACAATTTCGTGACTAGAGAGCCTAAAACTCGCATTCACTGATTAGGCTAAATTTGAAGATTTTCGAATTAACTAAGGCGTGAAAAGGAAAGAAAGGCATGTAACAACCGAACTATCAAATATTCGTCGTTTGTTGATAAATTGGTCAGAAGAGAGCCAGAAAAAGAAAAGTGTCTCTGAGGACTACAAAATGGTACTACAATAGTTTGTAGGAGAAGTTGAAAAAAGCCTGAAACGGAACGAAGGAATTATTTCTACAATTACTATACACTAAACCAACATTGTAAATAATAATATACGAAGCGTTTATACTTTGTAGCATCGATTAATCTCGATCAATGAAAAGTTGAGTGCAAAAATTTGCACAGTGAAATTATTTAATGATCCAATTAGCATAATTTTAATTAGTTGGAGATACAAAATACGTGTAATTATAGCCATGTATAAAGCAGCAAAAAGTTTCAGTAATAAATGAACACGTCTAATATCTAACAACGACTGTATGTAGATTCATGTCTCTTGTTACATTTTTTTTTTGTCAAAATTATTTAGATATTAAATAAATGGAAAATTTTTTGTTTTTCAATTTAGATTAAAGCTTAAGCAATCATAGCAATCTAATTATTTTGTGAAAATTGACAAACATATTGTTGAACAAAAGAAATGAAAAAGAAAGAAAAAGACACTAACTGCCAACTTCTACATAGTTTTAAAAAATTACATAAATTAGCTCGACAATAACTAACAATTTTCGAATTTCCACAGCAATTCAATATTATAAATTATACATCATTCATTTAGCTAATTGCTTTGACTAAAGTTCAGCGCTTCTAGTCATTTGCTCGATGAATAGAACAGAAAGCGCCAAAATTCGACAAAGGTATTTCATGGATTCTTTTAAAAAAAGAAAATTTGATGATTTATGGCATTATTTTACGCCGAATTAGTAATAACTTCGAATTTGAGTGGCTTATAATTGCATGCTTCGGAATATCTTGTTAAAGTACACAAACTTGATGATTAATATTTCACAATTATGCAATATCGTTACAAATAACGTACGTGAAATAAGTGAACGTTATACTTGTTACAGATAAGATACGTAAAATGAATGAACTGCCACAGGAGTAGAATTCCAGAAGACGAAAGAAGGAAATCCAAAAAAAAAAAAAAAATTCGGATATAATGCATGATTATTTTACTACCGAACAGCTAATAAATAATATCTACGCTTACTTAGATGTGAGTCATTTTGAAACAAAGTATTATAAGTTGTTATCGATTTTTATTTTAATAATTTGCTCAATATAGAACCCATAGGGAAACTATATGTATCACGCCAATATTATCATATTCTCAAGGTGATAACATCGAAACATTTCCAAAGTCGGCTTTGGCACAAGTAATGAATACTTAATTCGACGTGGAGAGAATGATAGAAAATGAAAGTTTTTTGAATATACCAACTTTCAATTTCATCGAAACCCATATTTCTTGCCAAAATTTGCTACATTAGTATAATAGATTGTTTCTCTTGCGAAAGACAGATAGATGTCATACATGTCCAAAGTGACATTTAGAGAATTAAAACGACCGCTTAGCGTACGAAGAGGACAATATGACGTGTATAATGAAGGTGAAGAATCAAAACAAAAGGAAAACTCAAGAATATTGTAAGTACTTCCTTAATGATTTATGATTTATGTTTTGATCTGTCATTAATCATTTGATCTTTTTTATTACATATAATTTGTCTTTTTTGTTTTTTTTTCCCCTCCTTAACAGATATAAAATTTTGTTTAAAAAGAATTTCATCTTATAGAATTTTCCTATTCGCAAATTTCAATTTTCGCAAATTTCAAATTTTCTGGTAGGATTCTTTCATTTTTTGCTTTTTCTTTTATACGAATTTTTTATAACTATTATCTGTCTATATCGCTCAAATTTTCTACTGTATTTCTACTCATCCCATATCACGACGTTCTTTAGCCCATATGTAAATTGCTGCAGTATCCGTATTATCGAAAATAATTAATTTGAAACTGATTAGTTCTAAACAAATCAAACCATTATTATATTATTTAGAGATTAATCAATTATAGGATAGAAATAAATTGGATTTATTAGATTATCGAAAATACAAAATGATGAAATAAATTCAAGATTGAAATCATCACGGTAGATTTATAATTGCATGCATTTATTTAAGAATTAATCTGTAATAGTACCAGATTAACATAATTACTGCAAAGAATTGCTCAATTTCTCTCCCTTCCAAAAATGATAACAATAATTCTGTTTAAAAGAAAGAAAAAATTCCTTCCATTTTCTCCTTATTGTTCAATTCATCATCATCATCGTCCTTTGTCGTAATCTTCGGGATCAACATCGTGTTCTGCCGAAGAATTAAGTAAAATCTACGTTTAAACTAAAATTCTAAACTTCAGGAATGTTTGTAAAAAATTTTAAAAATGCAGAGAAATAAGTAGCATTAAAACCCAATCATTATTTTTTGATGCAGCATATGCATAAATAATCATAAATTTGACCAGAGTTCGGCAGTTGAGCTTTCAGCTATGCACTTCAATCCTTTCAATAAATCAAAAATAAAAGAGACTGATTCAAATTCCTGGAAATGGAACAAAATCGTATAGTTTTGATCAGATTTAAGTTTAAAAAAAATACACGCACGGATAACATTATGCTTCAAACAATTAATCAGTTAATGACTTAATTTATCGATCAAAGAATAAATGAAAGAAATCAATCCAAAAAAAAAAAGGTTGATTCACTACATCATTCAATTTTACTGCTTCGCAATTTGAGAAGCAATAAACTTTTAAAAGGACATCTTTAATATTTTAATTCAAAATCAGAAAACGTTAATAACTGTTGAAAAAATGAAAAATGAAATTAAATTGCTGAAAAATTATTGCATAACTAAATATTGTTCATAATAAATTAACAGTTTAAAAATTGAAAAGAAAAATTTTGAAAATGATAAAAAAGAAAATGATAAACTAGAAACATAAGAAATTTTACATGAGTAAATTGAAAAAAATGGAATATTTTTGAATTAGAAAAATTTTAAAGAAGAAATTAGTCTTCATGAGAAACAATGTCCAATTAGCTCTTTTCCATAATTTTACTTTCTTCTAGGAGAAGAAAAAGGAAAATCATTGAAATAGTAAAAAAAATCACAGAAATAATTAAGCCAATAAATAAAAAACGAAAATAAATAAATTCTAATCAAAAAGGCTCAAAGAATTCACTGAAGGTTTCAGTAATCGAATCATTTTACAGAATTATAAACGATTATTTTTTGTTCAGCTAAAAAAAGAAAAACACATAATATTGGAAGCGAATTGCTCAAATAATTATTGCATTTCGTTTTATGTCATATTTCGATGCAAAAAGCACTTTTAGTTTTAGAAATGAAATAGAAATGGCAAAAAATAAAATTATGTTATTTGAATTGATGTCATAAGAAGACATGCTAGAAAATAATAAGATTACGGATGAATAGGAATCGAAATATATATTTTCATCAAATTTGGCATTTTCACCTATTCCTCTTCGTAATCCTTAGTTGTCCAAGTGATTTAAGCTTATTATTTTGAAATTTCATTGTAAATTTTTCCTTTATTTTGTTGATGAAATGAAATAGTTCGAAATTGCAAGAAAATGTTAATATTTTACGAAGTTAAAATTGCCTTATCTAAAAAAACGAAGTTAAAATTGCCTTATTCCGGAATTAAGGTGAAAGTTCTTTCTTGAAAATTTTAATATTCAAAAGTTTATTAGCAACGCTATATTTCTTATCTACTATGTGCCCAATTATATTACACCTTAATTCCGGAATTCAGCAAAAATTGGAAAAAGGAAAAAAAAAGAAAATTGAAAAATTCAAATCCTAGTTTGATAATTTTAATATCCCAAAGGATTACATGTCAACCAAATTCTTTTTCACTTTATTTCATCAAATATTTTTGATGCAATTTTAAAATACCAAATTGTCAAAAGTTTGATTTGAAATAAGCAAGAAGATTTCGTTGAGAGGAGCTGCAAGTCATTGTAACAATTAAATTAGTGAAAAAAAAAAGAGGAAAAATAGGATTTATTTGCATTTTCCAAAATGGTTCATCATCATTTCACATGGAGGAATTTTAAATATCAGATATAAAAAGAAATATTAGTTCTCAACTAATTTTCACTAATCAATTTTAAAATAAAAGAAGAAAATGGTTTTTGTTCTTAAATTTTCCAGTATCGAGAAATTGTCTAAAAATTTTTGCAAATGCCGTCAAATAATAGCATTGGATATTAAGTTGACTATAGAGCAAAATATTACTGAATCTTTTGATACGATCATGATTTCGGATTTTTACTTTAAGAATAAATAAACAGGAAGAAATGAATGAATGCTCCGAAAATTATCGATTTTTATGGCTAAAAATAATTCCAGTAATTTCCGCAATCTTTAAAATTACTACTTTTTACAGCATTTAACACAACTAATCAATTTAATTTATCATTTAATTTAAGCCCTCTTGTAAACTCTAAATTTTAAGTGATTGGGCGAAATGTTGAGTATTTGAAAAGTTTTGTTTAATTTTTGTTTTTTATTTTTCAATTAGAGAAGCATCGATTCCAGAATTTGGCAAAAAATAAAAGGGCAAAAAATAGGATCATATCATATTTCAAAGCTTATTTTCTAAAGTTGCTATATACATTATGCATATAATTTTTTATTTTATTCTTCTAAGAAGAAGAAGATGAAATGAAAAGTTGTTAGGCCTTAAAGTTGATATTTTGAATGTTAATATTCCCTGGCTCTTCCGCTATTTTATTCAAATGAACAATTCATTTTTTTTTCTTTTTTTTTGCCGAAAAGATATAATTCACTTTCGGTTTAATTTGCATTACTTTTTTTTCTTTCTTTGAGTACTATAAAGAATCGAAAAAGATAAAAAAAATTTTTTTTTCCTATTCCTAATAATATATCGAAAATTCCGATTAAATAAATTCTATTAGTGTTATTACCATTTGCAAGAGATATTAATTTGTTTTTGTAATAATTAGTAAAAAATATATTGCAATTTGCATATATCGCAATCTACATAGCAATTTTTATATCGAAATAAAATATTTTTATTGAAATAATCATAGTTGTTGGAGAATAAATTGTAATTGATATTTATGCTTACAAAAAGGTAAAAAGAAAAATTAGCTATGCTGCAATTTTTATTTTTAGAATTATATGAAATTTCGCTTTCTTTTCAAATTGAATCATTCAAAAAATTTTCGAACTTATTAAATTTAAGCTCAAAAAAGCCTTTTTTGATTCTAATCTTTTCACATCTTACTGAATAATAAAATTTAGAGTACTAGCGAGCAATTTTATTTTTTCGTTTTCTTTTTTTCATATTATTAAGAAAAGGAAAACAGGGCTCTTTTCTCTTTTTTGAACATAATTAGTAAAATTTATTGAATTCATCATTTTCTCCACATATTTCGTAATTTAGCTATTATAATTCATAGTATAAAAACAGGAATTTTTCCAAAAATAATATTTATGATTTGAAAAAAGAAAAAAAAGAATTTGATATATAAAATTTGTTTGTATGCTGATGGTTGCAATGAGAAAAACAAAAGAAGTAGCTGCGATCTAATTCAATCTAATTCGTGTAATATCTCAGCCAATTTAAAAATTAATTAAAATTGGTTCGGTACGTGATAAATATAAGAAATGAAAGTTTAAAAAGGAATATAAACAACTTGAGAAGTAAGTGTCATGTGGGGAAATATGCATAAATGCTTGAAGATTTCAGAGATTATTCAATTTACAGTCAATCGTGCAACTGTCTATAACACATCACTTATACCTAATTGACAGTAGCATAAATTAATTAGATTAATTGCATTATTGGAATGCTATCAATCAATACTTATGCTATCGAATGCGATAAGATCATGATTGACAATGCAGTAGTTTGCATAATCATGGATATCACAATTAATGAAGTTAGTATTATCAATCATGTTGTTGGATCGATATTTCGTTGAAAATGCCGAAAATATCAAATAATTCTGATAATGCAGATATTGAAATGATAAATCAGTGCCTAATGTATACATGATTGCCTAATCTGATTACTGCATGATATTTAAATCACATGATTGATCGGATGATTGAAAAAGATTATTTGCATTGATCAATAAATACATCTGCAATTTTGCAACATCAACGAAATACATCCAAAATTTTGCAAAATTAAATAAATGCCACGCATTTTCTCTTTATCCTGTTCCCAATTTGCTATTTTAATGTCATGCAAGCAGAAAATTTATCATTTATTGCATAAATAACATTTGATCGATATGTTTGTAGCGTAAATAACGTGTTACTGGCATAAACAACATGTTATTAGCATAAACAACATGTAATCAATTATCTAATAAACTAGTTTAGGTGAAGAGAAAGAGTAAACACTGCGGTGAAATAACGCCTAATCTAATTAAGATGAAATAGCGCCTAATCTAATTATTACATGATATTTATACAATCACATAATTGAAAAAGATCATTTGTCAATCGATAAATCAATCAATCAATAAATATATCAACAATTCTGCAAGATCAACTTAATGCATTTACATCATTGCAAGATTGGGAAAATGGCATACACTTTATTTATTTCTTTTTTTTTAAATGCTCTTTTAATGTCATGCAAATCGAAAATTAATTATTAGAGAAAAGAAAAAAGGAACGAAAAAAGAAGAAGGATGGGAGACAATTTAACAGAATTCATCAAGAAAAAAGAAGAAAAAAAAAAAAAAGAAATTAAAAAGAAAAGAAATAAGAATGAAAAAAACTTCGAGACAGAGATACTCTTTTTTAAGAAATAATTTTTGAAAGCAATAAAAGGAACTTTTCTGAACTTTCCTACTCTTTCATTTATCTACTTCAATTTTTTAAGTAAAATTGTTAATAATTGCGGAACAATTTGCACATGCGATGCAATATATACTCACGTCATTGTCAATATTGTCAACAACATCGCATTGAAGATCTGATCAATTATGGGAATGAAATTTTTGAAATTTTCTTTAAATGTTTAATTTTATTATTTTGAAATGATTTAATAGAATTGAAGTATAATAAACCAAGTATTCTGAAAACTTTACATCATTTGAAGAACTTATATTAATTAGTGCATTTAAGCGAAATAAATTAAGATTAGGCTTATTTGTATCATTACTTCTAATAGAATATTATTAGAACTTTAGAAATTCATAAAAATTGACCATTACTTTTTTTAACTAAATTAATTATAATACAATTTCATATGAATCACACTACGTATAAAGCAAAATTTAATTTTAGTAATAAAAATTCTCATTATTTCCAATCTCTATCTTTCTCTTGGTTATTGATTTTTGGTTAATTTTTCAATTTTACATGCTAATTATATACCAAATTTAATAGCTTAAGCAGGAATAGGAAATATCGAAACTTAATCAAAAATTATAGAAAAAAAAGTAATTATACAGCTCTTTCTTGAGGAATAGTTTAAATACTCAGATTTTAACATTATCGATAACTCACTTTTACCAAAAGGACAGAATCAAGATCTTTCGATGGAGGGAAATAATTAGTAAAAAAAGAAAAGAAGAGATTAAAACAACTTATAAAAAATGGAGTGCTACAAAATTGAATTTTAGATCTGCACTCAATTAAAAAACTAAATGTACAGATAATTGGGAACTCATATATATTTAAAACGTTCGACTTAAATTGTATGTAATTAAATTATATATAATTTAGTTTTAATTTATAAATATATAACAATTGGAAAGATGTACTAATATAATGTACTAATATGTATGTACTAATATAGTGTGGTACTTGAAATGCAAAAGTTATTCAAAATATGCTTTTGAAAGAGCGATGCTAATTGCAAGCAAAGTGATGATTGCTACTGAATTTAATAATAATTGATGCTCAAATAAGGAGGACAATACTTCATCTCCTATGACTGGATGGGAATGAATGAGTTTTACATAAATAAAGCTTTGGAATAAAAAGTTTGTTTACTCCGGGATGTTTCATTTTACTTTCCAAACAACAGTGGATGTTTACTTTTATTAACTCGCCAAAGAAACACCTTTACCCTCAAAGCTTTATTAATTTTAAGAAATAAGAAGAGAGGAAAAAAAAAATGAATAATATAGATATTCGAAATATCACTTGAAATATTTCTATAACCAAAAAATTTATTAAATACCTAATTTTGATAAATGACAGGATAAAATATATGAATTTGATATATGCATTAAATCTTAAATTTGCATAAATAATTTTGCAATATAATTAATAGACGCTGTTTATTCTTGCTATCTTCATACATTTAAAATTTAAGGAATAAATTCCCTTACTTTTATACTTCTTTCTTTTTTTTCCTTTTCTCTCGCCATTTTTCCTATTTTTTGAACGGAAACAAATAGCACAAATAATCTATTCATGTCTTTCTTTTCACCCAAACATGAAAATCGATCAAATATGGCCGAAAGATCGGATGAAATAAAACAGTACAAAAATTTGGGATAAATGGTGTTGTTGGCAAGAAGTAAAATGAGAATAAAAATAAATTGTTTCCTGGAATTCAACAAAAAAAAGAAAGAAGGAAATGAAAAAAAAGGAACAAAGGAAGTGAGAAAAAAAGATGAAAAATTAAAAATCTTTTTTTTTACAAGTACGAAAGAAGTAAAGGAATAACAAGAAAAATAGATTTAAATAACACTGACTTGAATTACTGTCGTTGTTATTGTTGTTTTTGATTTTTATTTAATCTTATTTTCATTTGTTTTGAAATGAAGGATAAAATTTTTGCAATCAATATTTCCAGCAAAATTAAATGGCATCAGCAACGCTATTATTATTGTTTAGGAAATTAAATCATTGAAATTGAAATGAAATAATAAGAATAGATTATTTGGCCTCTTTCAATTATACCAATCATATATTATCAATAATTTATTTATTAAAAAGAATTAGTTACATAAAATGAGCAGTGAATCTTTCAACATTGATTTAAAAAAGTTAAAATTTGTCTCGTATTTAAAGAATTTACTATCAATATTAAATGAATAAAAATGATTAAAAAGAAATTTGCCAATTTCTGATACGAATTATTATAACTAATTTTATGAAAATATTAAAAATGATCAAAATGTCTAGAAGGGAAAATATATAGCGAGGATGGGACGAAGACAAAAAAATGGCAGGATTAAAATTAGAGACTGGAAGTAAAGAAAAAAATACAACTAAAAATTTCAATCAATTTTTCGAAATCTTAATTATTGTTCATTTGCGAACAAGAAAGAGAAAAAAGAAAGAGGTAGGAGAAATCAATTCAGCTAATCGAATATTCATAATAATAAATTTTTAGCATTCTTATCAGTACATATCCTTATATTTAAAATAGAATTTGTTAATAACTTGCCTTGCTTTTTTCTTCATTTTTAATCGAATTCTTTTTTCTAAAGTTAATTTTAAGGATTCATTAAAGTATTTCAGAAGTGTGATATCAATTTCGGAATGTCAAATAGACAAAAAGTTAATTTTAAAGTTAATTTTAAGGATTCATTAAAATATTTCAGAAGTGTGATATCTATTTCGGAATGTCAAATAGACAAAAAAAAAAAAAAAAATTCTGGCCAATACGCAAGCGTTATATATTATACAAAATTATGAGGACAGACAGTGAAAGATTTTAAGACTACTTTAATGGTATATTTTGTGAAATCTTAGCAATTTGGAAGTTTAAATTTTTGTCTAAAATAAAGTAAATAACTTATTTGACCTTCTCGTCTCATATATCAACCATTTTAATCTTTCCATTTATTGTGCTATATTGATCAGAATTAATTTTTTTTAAAACGTTTTCTAAGTTTACCTAAATTTTTAAAATCAAATTTTCAGAATGACAATATTTAAATATTTGAATAGAAACGATAGAAAAATAAATTGAAATTTATATTATCTAAGATCTAAAATAAACGAATGTATCTAAAATATGAGAATTTCATTTGACTGGAATGATTTTGAACTTAGAAAATAATGACAATTATTTATCAAGTTGTTTGCTCTACATGAAGGACTTAATGAACAAAGTAGCGAAGCAACTAAAAGTAAGATTGATGTAAATAACCAAAACCGATATAAAGCTATCCGTTTCCGGAAGTAAGTACCTATCTGGCCTTCCTCAACCGGAAATCATGGCTTTTCATCAGAATGCTCCCTTTTACCGCTTTATATTTATATTCATTTATTTGTATATATCTCTATTTAAATCAGTTTATCCATCCGATATTTTTATTGGTTACAATTGGATGAAATAAGATATATACAATAACAGGATAAAAATACCAATTCAGCTTATTTTAGATAATTGTTTTTTTTTTTTTTATAAATAAAAAGAGGGAGAGAGAAGGAAGAAAGTAAGAAGTAAGACGGAAAACAGGTAACATATCATCAATTTATGTCTTATCACATCATTTATATTTTCACACCTTATCATTTGACTGTCTAAGATAAATGTTCCAGAAATTTTTTTCTATCCTAATGATAGCATGAGATTTATCTCGATCTCATTAGCCTGAATACTGGAAAGGAAATAACTATGAAAGAATGGTAATAGTTAACTAAATAAATTTCAATAAACATATTTCAGAATAAGATCTGGATTTAACGATATAAATACCGATTGCATATGAACTGATCTTATCCAACACAAATTCTATCCATTAGTCAGAGAGCTTCATGTCGGTACCGTGAGATTCGAAATGAAATGACAAAAATATATTCCTATTTATTTATCAAAAGAAAGAAATAATAAATAGCTCAATATATATGTAATAAATTATTGAGACGATAATATGTCTCAATAATAAGCAAAATAGAAAGTTAGTTTTGGATAAATTCCTTGGAAATATGAAAATGATGAAATGGACTAGATCATAATGTATTTGGATGTAAGCAGTAGAAATATAAATTTTATGAAATCTAATAGTAGTAAATGTATTAAAGTGAGAAAAGGCAATGAGAAAATAAGAATCGTACGATATGCACATACCATGGAAAATTAGATTGATTTTAAAAAATAGTAAAAATAAGCGAAGAAAAAAAGAAGCTTTTTCTCCTTCAATATATTTTTTTAAGAATAAAAATACTTAGGATTAGTACTTTCTATTAAGAATAAAAAAAAACAAAGTTGTTTTTTTTTATAAAAAGAAATAAATTTTGGAAAAGTTGTTAAAACTTTTTCTTCTCATTCAATCTTTCTTACTTTAATTTTTTTTCTTATTATTTATTTATTTTTTTTTCAAATCTTATTTAATTCCCACAACTAATCGTAATATAAAATTTGATTTGTTCCATCTTTGCCATTGACTAAATCGAAATGAATAATTTAATTTTAAGCTAAAATTGCGAAAACAAAACTTAAGAAGTATTCTGGAAAACTTTTGCAATTCATTTTCTGGAGACGAAAGTTTAAAAGAAAGAAGAATTGACTTAGTCAATGTACATTATTTTGAACGGAAAGGAGTTGATTATTTCTTTTATCTACTGATTGAATTATCGAAGATTTGGATTAATTCATTTCTTCGCCCCTTTCTTGTCCATAAACAACTTGAGTGTTTGTTTTGAAGTTTGGATCATTTGATAGCCTTCATCAACACTTCTCATTACAGTCACTTTCTTCTCGGCTTTTCATGATTTTCCTGCAGCTACGAATTGATACATCGCCAAAACTTCGATCACGCTTGCTGGAAGGTAAAAGTCTGAAGCAGCTTCGGTGACGAGCAAACAAATCAATAAGAAGGATCAAAATGGACCATTGAATAAATGAGAAATGGATCGAGCAAAATATGCGAAACTGCTAAATATTTTGCAAGAAATGCTTTCATCCGACACATGAAATTAAACCAAGTGTCTAGATATTATAGCATTATATTTCTAATTTACTTTTTTCAATTTTAACAGCCAAACATCGATTTAGACTTTTTTCAATTCCGGATTGCCATGAATAACAAAATTGAAGCATGCCCTATAATACTTTTGGGCATCAACCATTCCAGTTTTTGAAAGGATGTAAATACTTTGAGAATTATATATATATATATATTTTTTCAATATATTCCGAAATGTATGTATATATAAATGTCACTTATCTTTCGAATTCACATAATATTCGAAATTTCCAAAAATTTGGTAAGAAAATCCACTAATTAATTGACTAATTAATTGACGTTGACGATTAATACTATAGATTTCATTTAAGAAGAAAAGAAGAAATATTAAAGGAAGTCCGAGAAATTCCATGTCTTGCATAAAACACACGTTTTAAATCGAAAATTGATATACAGAATAATATAGGCCCTTCGCGGAACACGGCGTATATAGTAATTTTCATACTAAAGATTCTTTTGTTTATGATAAGTAGTAATGAACGAGAAGAAAAGAGAGGGAAAAGGAATTTAATGGTTCAAAAATATTGTATAAATTGAGGATAGAGATGTGGAAAGATCGATAACAAATCAAGTCCAAATTCCAAGCTAGTCCACAATCAATTCGGATCGACAGACATCAAAGACTTGAGTTAGTAAGTTCGAATTCACTTTGAATTAAAATTCATTAAATTCTGCCAACATGTGTTTTTAATTCCGGCAACCAAATTACTCCATTCGGAATTTGACAAAAAATTTGAATTAAAACTTAAATCCTCTTTGATCCTGCGATCCCTTTCAATTATGCTTGCTTTCTATACCGATTGAGATTAAATTCAAGCTTCAGCTTTGGATTAAAAGTTACATCAATTTGATGTTCAAGTTCCAAGCAACTTCCAGAAGTTTGAACCACAAATTAAACATAAATCTTTCCTTCCATTTCAAGTTCAAATTCAAGTTCAAATTCTATCAACATCCTCTCCCATAAGGCTTCCGACTCGATTCTATATCCCAAACGATTGCATCTGAAACTGCTATTTTGCAACATCAATTTCATAGACTGTTTCATGCAACACATTTGCAACCAAATTTGGCTTCTCTGATAGCCTTTTTACTGCACTCTGTTAGATCTTTTTTGGTGTTTATGTTGTCGGCTGGGGTTTATTTCGTCGGTACTATGATTGGTTGTATTATTAGTGATTGTCAATTTTTTTGGTGATCTTGTCATTCTAATGTTTCCAGCCTTCTTGATTTTGGTATTCGCAGGAATTTGCGAATTATTATTGTGTAATCATACTAGCAATTGTTATCAGCTATCTGATAATTGTTAATAACAGCATTGCAAAATTTTAAGTGAATTATTCAGAATAGTATATAATTCCTAAAGAAAAGTGAATAGCTAATCACTTCGATTCACCAATTATTTTTTTTTTTTTTTTTTGTTATAATTTCTCGTAGTGAAATGTATGGGTAATATTCTGCAGCTGATGGAATTGATAACACTTTAATAAGAAGAAAGTTAATATCCGATCATAAAATGTGAACTCGAATTTAAATTTAAACTTTAAATGAACTATATATATATATATATATATATATATATAATGGGATATTCAGCCATTCTTATTCTCCACTTGTGTAAGATATAAAAATAAGGATTTGAACTGGATCGAGACATACCAGGGTTCGCAAGATATCTGTACTAGTTACTGATCAAGGTTAAAACAGTTGCTGATTATCAGGTAGAGAGTCAGAAATCTAGAAGAATTCTATATTATTAATTTTCTTTGCTTATTAAATAAGCTTTACAATTATTATGTATAATAGATCAACAGGTGAGTACATGATTGAATAAGTATCAGTGATCATTATCAAGCGTTTCGGAATTGTTAGTGTTAGTTGTTATCAGTTCATTTTCTGTTATTTTTGATAAATTTTTTAGTGTCAAATTAAATTCCAATAAAATGCCACCGATGCCACCTGTTGTAATGGTTTCGAATCGCGAGGAAGATTCTGTGAATACCGAACCATCGATGAGCGGCCGACAAGTTATCGGCATTATTTATCCTCCACCAGATATTAGAAGTCGGTTACATTTTCAGCTTATGATGCTTCTATTTATTTGAGGTCAAAGATAACATATTAATACTTTTCATTATTTCACTTATCATCAAATATACAGCGAAGCATATTATTTCTATCGCAATATATATTAATCGGAATTTATCTTGATCGATACTATTCTCGTATTTTTTTTCATAATTGAACTTTTATTGTTCAATGTTGGCTGCTAACATACGAAATTTCTTTTTTCTTTTAGCAATTGTCGACAAAACAGCAGCATTTGTTGCCAGAAATGGAATTGATTTTGAGAACAAAATTCGAGAAAAAGAAGCAGCTAATCCACGATTCAGCTTTCTGAGTGCAACAGATCCATACAATGCTTATTATCAACACAAAGTTGTAGAATTTCGAGATGGGAAAGCAACCGAACCATCAGTACCAGTAAGTTTTACACTTCATTCTCAATTTCAAGCTTTGAAATTTGAAATTATAGCATTTTTAAAACTTTGAAATGGAATAATATAACGAAACCAAATAGAGAGATTCAGCGGATGGAGTAGTGAAAGTAGTGTATTGGTTATAATTTAACAACAAACAAAAAGGATTATTTAACAGACGACAAAAATAAATTTATTTTGATATATTACATTACATGAACAAATTATTTTGTGATATGCTTATATAAATTATGTGAAAATTTCATTATAACGTAACAAATCTTTTTTGTAATTTATTTCTAATTATATTTCGTTGACTTGTAATGTTCATAATTTCATATTTGAATTGTGTTTAGCGACCACAAATACCAGAAGCAGTGAAGGAACATGTAAAACAAGTAGAGTTTGTACCCGAAAATCCTCCACCTCCATTCGAATTTGATGCTGATCCAGCTACAATAAATGCATTCGATTTGTAAGTTCAGTTAATTTCTCAGGGAGTTTGTAAAAAGTTAAGAAATTTGAAAAGATCTGTGTGGATATTTCTTAGTATTTCTTTAGAAGTATTTCAGAGATTTGATCAAATTAACAGCATTATTTGTGGCACGTAATGGGCGACAATTTCTGACTTCACTCATGAATCGTGAATCTAGAAACTATCAGTTTGATTTCTTGAAACCGCAGCATTCAAATTTCACCTATTTTACGAAACTCGTAGAGCAGTATACGAAGGTTAAATACATACTAAAAATGGATTATCATTTTAACATTTTACCAAAATTTGGATTTAATTATTCTCGTAAAAGAATTATTTGTCATGTATTTTAATTTGATCCTGGATTCTATTTAATCAGTTTAAATAGTCCTTCAGCTCAAATGCAGTTAACATTTATGATCATCTTTTGTTTTACTTACCGTATATTAAACTAAAATGAAAAGTGCCAATTTGAATTTATAGTTTAGGAGCATTAGGAGAGAGAAGGAAAGATAAGAAGCAACAAATGAATTTTTATGATTTATTTTTTTATTTTGGTTGCTTTCAGATCATTGTTCCCGACAAAAATATTGTGGAAGATTTGAAAGCTGAAGAAGATAATACAAAAAAGATTCTCGAAAATGTAAGATATCGAGTCGGCTGGGAAAAATATCAGCGAGCGCAGAAGGAGAAAGAAGATGCCGAGGTAACTTTGCTTCAGTGTCGTTCTTTGATTGGCATTAATCGATTTAATCAGTTTATTAAATATTCGTTTTTTTCATCTCTAACAGTGTTTAAATTTATTCTTTCTACTGTTTTAAGTTAGAAAGGATATATTTTTTAATTTGTTGAACCAGAAGGGAATACCTAGAGATAACGCATTATCAGTGCGCCGCCAAAGGTTAGTGGAAGAATATATTTTATGCTTGATATTTTCCATTTTCAAATTTTTAGTTGAGTTTGACTAGTATTTGTGTTCATTTAGTTTTTGTCATATATTCTTAGATTATTTTATATCATTATATTTTTTATCGATAGATTGAGAGAGAACGAATAGCTTATGCACAAATCGATTGGCATGATTTCGTTGTAGTTCAGACTGTCGATTTTCCTCTCAACGACACAGGTGAACTTTGTAGCTTTTCAAATAAATTATAAGCGCCTAAGTCAGGACTTATCTGTTCTATTATTAAATGTGTCGTGTTCCCTGAACGAACCAAACTTGCTTTTACACTCTTTGTATCTCTTGTTAGCAGGGATTACATCAGATTTTTTTTTCCGAATTCACTGTAAAGTTTTTTAAAAGAAGGCACCAAAAAGTTTTTTTCACTGAAAAGTTTTTTAATGATAGATTGAGAAGCAAAATTTTTTTTCTTTATTTCTGCTGTTAAATAATTTTATGATTGTTCTCAATAATTGGGATTTCAGCAACTTTACCACCATTTTGTACACCCAAAGATGTTGGCGCAAGAATTTTGATGCAACAACGACAGGTGGACAAGTTTTTTTTTTCTTTTTTTTTCACTAATTAAGATTTTTCGAATTCCTTAATCACACTGATATCGTAACAGGTATTATTAGAAATGCAGATTACAATTTTTGCTGACCATTTGTTCTCTGTGAATTAGGGATCTGTTTTTTTTTTTTTTTTCTTAAGAGCCTTTATAGGAACATCACGCTTACATAAAACTGAAACATTGAATTGAACAAGTCGATTTCAAACTGAACAAACTGTACATTTTCAGGAAGCAGCAGCGAAAGCAGCTGCAGAAGAAGCAGTAGAGATGGACGTTGAATCAGATTCTGATGATGAACATCAAGAAATTCAGAATGAAGTAGGTTGTTTCAATATTAAAGTCGTTATCCTCCTTGCTGTTATTATTTTTTAGTACATACAGATGCTATAGTGCTAGCATTTTTTAAGGAATAAGGATATTCTCCTCATCCAGAACTGTTTAAGATTCAAGTTTTGCGATGTAGAATAAAAAGTATTTTACTTTTAAGTTTTAAGGTTAATTTTGCTTCTTAACAAATCACATTTCTTTTCCATAAGTCTTTATTAGACGATTCTTCTTCATAGTAAAACTCTTAACAAAATTAGTTATTTGTTATAATTGTAATTTGGGGATAGGATAAGCACCGACAGTCAAGAAGTTGGAAGTATTAAGTGAAAATAACTATAAGATGTTGAAAATTCAATTAATAAAATAGATTTAATTGCTACGTGGAATGCAGTTGATACCTTTCTTCAGATTGCAAATGGCGAAATTGAAAACGGTCATGCTGATCATGAAAAGAAAGCTCCATATGAAATAACTCAACCAATGCCTGCACCACCATCGGAAGATACTGTTGTAATCAGAGATTATGACCCGAAAAAATGTTTGTTTGTTTTTTTTTTTTTTTTAATTTTGGTTTTTAAGATTATTAAGATTCGACAATGGAACCTAAGTTGTTGGAATCATTGTTGATTACAACTATAACCTTTAGAGATTCCTTGGGAGATATGTATGAGAGATTGAGATGAGTAATAAAAGACAAAAGAGATCTGCGAAACGAAACTAGAAAAGGTATTTCACATCTCTGAAATCATGAGAAAAAAATCGAACTTTGAATATTCCATCATGACTCATTCCTGTCTTCCTTTTTATTCATTGCTTTTCAAATATTTCGTATATTACTTATAGATTCTTCAAATTCTAATGTTTTCCTTCGACATTTATTTGATTATTTCAGCAACAGCAGCACGAAAAGCTGCTGACAAATGGATTATTTCACCTCTTACTGGTGAGCGAATACCTGCTGATAAGTTACAGGAGCATATGCGTTACAATACTGTTGATTCGCAGTATAAAGAACAGCGAGAAAGGTATTTATAGAAATAAATTTTTTGTATAACTGATCTTTGATGCACTCAAATTTCATCCTTTTCCGAACATTGGTCTTTTTGTTTTTCAGGGAGTTGTCGGATCGTAATGAAGAAGAGCCGGTTTATGCGCCAGGTGCAGATATTAGTACGAATATTGGTAAGTTTGCAGAACGTCGTACAGATATATTTGGTCATGGTGCGGAGCAGACTATTATTGGTAAAAAAGTAAGTTTATTCTTTTAGATCATTTCTTTAGCTAATCAGTTAATGCTTATATATTTAATGGAATTTACTTTCGGATGCTCATTTATAATAAACTAATATTAGGTCTATTGAATTTAACTTCTCTGCTTGGCATATAGCTATTCACTATTGTTATGGAAGTTATAATGATATTGGTACAAATGATAAAATTAATGATTGTTCATAGAATATTCTCTACATATGATGACCTTGGAACTGAAAGGGGAAAAAAGAGTTTACCTGCATCAAAATGTTATTTTCAGCTTGGTGAAGAAGAGGAAGCACCACGTGGTCCTGATCCGAAACTTATCTGGGATGGCCAGCAATCAACAATCGATCAGACAACGAAATTAGCTCAACAGAGTGTCACATTAGGTATTTTTTATACGTAAATCTGTAAAAAATTACCAATATTTAAAAAAAATACCGTAATAATACATAATCAAAAATTTCAATAACTTCATTTATGATCATCCAGACAATCAATTTTATTATTATTTCATGTAATATTTTTTGCAACAGTGAAGTTATTAAGAATATTGAAGATTAGTAAGTATTAAACATGATTAATCATTGTATATTTTTAAAAGAATAATAGATTTCATGAATAAAAGCATAACCAATGTAGAAATTTTTTTCAGATCAACAAATCAATGAAATTCATAAACAGCATGGATATATTGCTGATCCAAGTAAGGAAAGAATAGGACCAGGTGTTGTACCACCTCCTCCAGTTCAGATAGTTGTACCACCAACTACGACAATAGCGGTAGCAGCAACAACAACTACATCTTCACCAATCACCACTACTACAACCAGCGCAACAACACCAACTGCAACAGTGCCAAAACCACCCATTTCTACTCCACGACCACCAGCATCACCTTCACAGACCACACCAACTCCGACTTCGGTACCACCAACGCAAGCTGTTCGACCACCAGTTGTTCCTCAAATCCCCATCCGACCACCACCACCTGGGTTTTTAATTATCCTATTTCATGTTTCTTTTGCATATTTATTAATTCATGTTTATGTCCTTGAATATTGTAACAGTAAATTTCGACATCAGATCTGTTTTTTTCTTTAAATTATAATTTGCACGACAGATTGGTGATGAAAACACAGTTTAATAGGTAGATAAAATAAACGCTAAAGTGAAAATCCCACAAATGATATAAAAAATAAATGAATTTTAGATTTGCAACAATACCGTTTCCAGGCGCACCAATGCCAATGCCACCGATGCCAATGCCTGTTATAAGAGTTAGTTCATTTTGATTGAATTATTTGTTTTCTTCTTTCTAAGACTTTCTTCTCCCAATATAAAATTCAACATATTTAATCACCATGATTAAGACGAATTCAAAAGTTCAAGATTCTCGTCTTCTTTCCATTTAAGCTTGATTTCAAAAAGCTTAAATCATTTTTCAGCCACCAATTGGAGTTCCAATGATACCAGTTCCAGTAATTCCACAAACGCCGCTTACAGTTCGTTCGACTAATGCATCAGCAGTTCCTATTCCACCACCCGCAACTTCAAATGCTCCTGTGGTCGAAACAAATGCAACTACTAATGCATCTGCTGGAGATGGAGCTCCGCCTGCGAAAAAGGCTCGAACAGAAGATGAACTTGAAAGTGAAGATGTTTGGCTTACAAAGGTATTTTTACATTGATTGAGATTTTTCAGCTGACTTTGAAATTTTAAGTACTCTAAATTTTGAAGTTATACCTTTATTATGTTTTATAATTTTATTATGTTTCATGTAAACCAAAATCATTGATTATAGAAGATTTAAAAACCTGTGTGCAACAATGAGAAAGAAATGAATTATTGTAATCATAATGATATGGTATTTTTTAAGGTCACTGGATCAATTACAGTTAGTGTCCAGATACCTAGCACTGCTCCTAATCCGGATTGGAAACTTGATGGACGACGATTAACTGTTTCTATGGATATTGGTGCTCCGGTAAGTTCAGTTTTGCACTCATTAATTATCACAGATGAAATTCGAAACTGTGCCACTTAGTAGTCTGAATTATTAATTTTCCAATTTTTATCAAATAAATGTAAAACAAGTTCAGATTTCTACGCTGAAAAGTTTTGTTCAAGACGAAACTGGATTACCATGTTCGAAGCAGAAGTTGTCTTATGAGGTAAGTTTTTCCAACTTATTTGAAATCATAGTATCCAGGGAAAAAATTTTTTTAAAGATCCCTAATATTTTAAAATCTAAATTCTCTTCTATCAAATTCCTTGTTTTCTAAGTTTCTATCTTCCTTTTCTTCTAAATATTTTTTTCATGTTTAAATTTATTAAATGTTATCAATTTCAGGGATTGTTCTTGAAAGATGCCTGCACATTAGCCTATTATAATATGAATACTGGAGCTGTTGTACAATTACTAATTAAAGAAAGAGGCGGGAAAAAGAAATAATCAAAAAAAATATGATTAACCTTGTATTTTAATTTCATTTAATCATTTGTTTCAAATTTATCATGAATTGTACTTTGTTAAGCAGTGAATTTGTTTTTTTTTTTTCTTTTTTTTGTGAATGATTTTATAGATGTAGTATTTCTTCATGAATCACTCATTCAATATTCATATTTTAGATTTGCTTATAATGAATATCACTGAGATTTTTTGCGTAATTTTATAGTTTTCTGTAATTCATTACCGTCTTCATAATTGTCCATCAGCCAAAAAAAAAAAAAAAAAAGAGAAGAATTGATTAATGTGTCGTAAAATTTAGTGTTTTTTGATTTTTTTTTTGGCCAGAATCATGAATTGACGTTTTGATATACCACTATTACTATATTCACATCACAGTAAGATGCCGGAGTCAAGTTTTTTGGATTGAATATTTTCAGGATTAAGTCCTGTATTGTGTGCGATTTGTAATGTAATGAGATTAATTTTAACCATTTGAAAGTACTTGGCAGACTTTATTTTTTACAAATAATTTTTTATATAGTTGATGAAATGTATTGTACAATAAAGTGTTCGCAAGTTGAAATTCGCATAGGTCCTACCTACCAATAATATATATGGATAGATCTTAAGCTTAATTTATTTGAGACATTCAAGTCTTCCATAATTCTATTTTTTCATAAATTGCAATCTAAATTTCATTCCGTACATATTTAAAAAAGAAAAAAGGAGAAAGACTTAGGAAGGCCATATATAAATTATCAAAGTGTGGAATTACAAAAAAGTGATGTCTTTTTAAATAAAGGAAGAAAGACATCTACGATGAGTGGGAAATAAATATATGCAAAAGAAGAAACTTTGCGCCTAACAATGAGGTACAACCGAGTTGCACTGCACTCAGCATGTCAGGAGCAATATTATTGATTTGTAATTAACAAAAAGAGAATGAAACAAAAATATATTTGTCTTTATATGGAAATCTGTGAAGATTTCTAAGAAATCATTGAAAAATCACTAAAAAAAAAAATCTTTCACTGAAAAATCAGTAAAAGATTTTTATTGAGCACTTTGTTGAATTATCGATTAGATTTTGGCTTAAACTATAATTGACAATATGCATTACTATGATACACTTTTTCCAATTTTAATCGAATTAAACAAAAATAGAGAAGTCGATTAAATATCAGAACAGAAAGGATTCCGAATCATGTCAATAAATTCGTGGGATACACACAATTATAAAGATTAAACAGCGTTTAAGTTTTCTTCAGGAAATTTACTTTGAAAGTAAGAATCATGTCTGATTACTACTTCCTTAATTTTTTTGTCAATAAATATTTCCGTCGAAATTTCCTGAAAATGATATTTATACGTCAGATATCCTTCTAGTTAATCTCCTACTATTCTAGTAAGTGAAGCTAGTTGTATTATTGCTACTGTTGTTGTCGTTGTTTGTTGTTGTCGCTTTTAACCACGTCGTGACTGTTTCAATAAGCCAAGTTCCTTAATTGCTTTATACTGATCCGGTATTTCCATGAGAGCATTAAGGGCAAATGATGCTTCCTGATTTGGAGCATTGAACATCACCTGAATAAATGTGATCCTGAATTTTAAACGAATTTGAAAAGACGACAAATTTTAGAAATTTGTGATTTTCGATATTTCAAACATTTTGTTTATCCTGAGGGATAATGGAGAAATTATATTTTTGGAAATATTTAGATTATTCAAAATAATGTCGAAATTAAGATTTTAAAATGATTTATAGTATTCAAAATGATATACGGGAACTTCAACTTTTCGCAATTCTTACGCAAACATAAATACTACGACTCATTTTAAGATAAAAATTTTCGTGTTTTCTTGAATAACTCAAAAGTTTTTTAAATTTAATTAGAAATAGCAGTAACTTACTTTATGAAAATCAACAAAATGGAAATTATCAAACATTCGTTTTGGTAATGTTTCGTCAAATCTGGTCATCATATTCCACGGTCCATCACCAACACCAACCCTGGAAAATGCTAGTAATAGTACATAATAAAATTATACATTTTGTTATTAAGTTGAAAAATTAAAAATGGTAATTTTTAATCTCTTTTTGAGAATTTTATTTTTTTTTTCTCACTTTCAAAATCTAATTAAAGATTCCAAGTTTGAAAATTAAACTTTTTCCGGAAATTAAAGAAAGGCTGGATTTAAATTTGGAAAAACAAGAACAAACATTATAATTGATAATGGATAACGTGATGCTGCCGCAATAGCCTTTTGATTGATCTTTTCGTTTGTTACTTGGCCATCGGCAACAATAACCAAAATATGGTATGAATGCTTTTCACGAACAATTGATACTGCCTCAAAAGTTCTTCTTGTGCAAGTAATTAATTTCATAGCAAATGCAAATTATTCGAATTTTGATTTCGAATTTATGTATTGACTAGCTGGACCCGGTCACGCTTGCCATGGCAACAAGTGGCTGAGTTCAGCTAATCTATGTAAATAAAAATGCAAATATTCGTTTATTTAAATCCTAAATCTCCGAAAGTTCACATCGATTGCAGGACATGCATGCTGACGGTTAATTTTATTATCTTTACGTGTCGCATAAAGCAGAATATTTCAGGCAAGCATTTATTTCATTCGCTGGTATTGACTGAGGAATCATAGGTAATGTTTGCCTGAAATGTCGTTTCCAAATGATCTGATGCTTCTATGTAAATCCTGCATTGATCGATTGAAGGTCTGGAGCGATTTTTTGTGTCATTGTGCATTCATCCCAAACAATAAGTTTGCAATTTTGCAATACTTTCTGATGTCGGATGCTTTGGAAATATGACACCTCGGAGTTCCACTGAATTGCATCAATAGCAATTTTTAAAGCGGAACTACTCAATAGCAATTTCAAAGCGGAATGAGAAGTTCTTCTACCTGGTAGCGATGTTCTGCAGCTCTGGATGATGCAAGATGATGATGATCAAGATGATGCAAAATATTCAAGATGTTAGCTCTGGATGTTATTTTGGGATCCAGTTGCGCCAGAATTAATCTAATTAGGAATGTTTTACTAGTTCCTGGCACATCTAAGAAGAGATTTCTCTAACCCCGTTCCTGAAAATTTTTTTTCCAACAAAAAGAGTTGGTAATGATTGAAGATTCGATTTCTAAGCACAAATCTTTGTTCATTATCAACGCTTCATTATAGATTTCTGCTGCGAAATCCATAATTATATTTGAATTTTTCTTGCATATTTGATGGAAAATATCTTCAACCATGTGCGATTTATATTTCTTCCATAATTTTGTTGAGGATGAAGAAAAGGAGGCGATCAATATGACTGCAAATAATGCATGAATTTGATTTCGATATGATATAAACGCCATTAATGTGTACCCAGAATCGGTCGTTCTCCAGTAAATTTTATCATGCCTGCAGAAAGTGGCAAATATAACGCCTTTGAGAATTTTCAATTGATGGAAAAACGTTGAACGGGCACATTTACCAACAGTATACAGTAAGAACACATTTCAGTCATAGTGTCGATGAAAATATACCGGATCAAATTATAATCAACAGCAATGATTGTACCGTGATGTAAGGCGATTGTAATCGCGTGATTTATGAGGACGGAGTCGTGTTTGACGCTGTTTCTCGTTAATATCTTTCAACCACGATCGCAACTGTACATCCTAAAGTCTGGTTGCATGTCGCTCTCCTTTCTCGCATGTATTCGAGCGGTTGTTTGTTTCGCTCGTTCGCTGATATTCGTTCTTCCTGTATTTTGATTTGCAATTAATCGTCGCAATGTTTCCGCTTTGCGAGCACGATGACCGAAGTTTGATCTTCTGCGAGACATTATTTAAAAGAACTAAAGCAGATCATATTGCACCGAAATTGTTCTGGAAAATGGCTTGTGATTGAACTTGAACTTAACTCCTGCTGCCGTCGAATTCGTGATTAAAACTGACTCAAGCTCCTGATTCAGACTTTTTAAATCCTTCGGGGTCCTTTTCCCCTCCAGCATGTTACTTTATTATTGTTGACCCCACTTTTTCAATCTGTAAATCGAAGCATTTTGACGGTAAACATGTTCATCCTTTCGGATTGCTGGCCGTTTTCGAAAAGCGCTGTTTACCTTGTTTACTGTGATTACGTTTTTAAACTATTAAACATAGATAGAAGGGAGGTGAATAAAAGAAGCGAAAAAGAGTAGAATGGAAAAACGATAAAAAAGGAGAACGGCAAGAAAAAGAGAGAGTGATATCAAAAAAAGCAAGTTTTTACTTATATGACAGATGAAAAAAGTAAGTCTATATATCTGTATAGAACATACGTCCATTCAAGTGCAATCCTTTTCAAAATCTCACAACAATCGGTAAGAAACTTTTGGAGATTTAAAGGTAGAACAGCGAACATTGACATTTTTATTTTTATAGATTTTCGAATAATGGCTAAATAGAAATATCAAAATTATGGAATTAAAATTTGATTTGATTTGAGAAACATTCAAATGCAAAGAATAAAAACCTGTTCAATTAGAGGTACAAAATTTGTTGGACCAGACATTCGAATAAGTGGTGTTTTTTCATTATATATCTTCAGGACTTCTGAAATTTTCCTCTATTTACTATTAGATCCTTTCAAAAAGCTAAATTTGGAATTTTTAAAATTTAAATTTCAAGTTATAAAATTTCGGTGAAATTCGCTATTTAAGACATATTTTGTATCTTAAAAGCTAACCTTCAAACCCGTTACATTCGGCATTTATATCATTTCTATCACTCAAATTGAAAATGCCGCGATCACTTGATTCCTCATCACCGAAACCATAGGTCGGTATTACACCATCAGCATCAAATGATGATAACGTCTTTCCGACAATTTCGATCACCTTTTAATTTTTCAAATTAAAAAAAAGGATCTCTTTTTTTTTTTCGAAAAATATAGCGACAGGATGTTTGTAACAAATTTACTACACATTACATTCTATTCATGATTACGGGTGTTAATAAAAATATTTGAAAAATCCAGAATTTAATTATTGATTGACCCTAGATTATCGAATATTATATTATTTTTGATATTTAGAAAATATCTTTCGTTGTAAAATTTTGCAAAGTCGTAATAGATCAATAAATTTGTTACATCATTCAATACTTCGAAATGAAAATTTTATTTTCTGCAAAATTTGGATTAAAAGAAAATACTTGTTGATAAGGATTCATCTCATCGGAACTAAGATTATGTAAATTTCGTCCATCAAATGTCCTTTCACCTTGGTACTTATTTGATTTCGTATAATCGATTCCAAATATTAGATTCGAATACTCTAAACCAGCCTAAAATTGTATATTAAAAAATTGTATATTACATAATTAAAGAGTAACCGTTTCAAGAACTTGTCAATTTCAATAACGTTTTATTTTAAATTATTTATTTATTTTATGATACATAGCTTTCTAGATGGTTACTCAGTATTTGAATTAGATGATATGTGTGTGTATGTTTGAATCAATCAAAAATTTTAAATAATAAATTAAGATCTCTATTGCAAATTTGAATTATCCTTATGCTGACAGAGTCACTTTTTGTTATAATACCAGCAAATAATCTAAAGTTTTCTTCTGTTTTGCTGCTTCAAATAACCTTTCATGTCATTACCTTGTTTTTATTATTTAAAAAATTTTGTAAAGAGATAACGAATTTCTTATCATTTATGTGACGATAGAATCTTTGCCAATAAAATCTTCAGGAGTATCATCTCAGTTATTATTAGCATAAATGTTAGTATCATGTTTAGCAACATATTGTCTGTCTAATTCGAAAATAAGTCCTTTTTTTTTTTTTTTTAAATCAAAAATTTAAGGTTGTACCTTTTTGATACCCTTGATGATATCTTCCAAAGTTTTATAATGTGGTATATTATGGCTATCACCAAGTTCCATTGCTGCTAATAAACTATTACGGCGTACTGGTATGCTAGAAAGATGAAACATATTTTGAATCTTTTTTAAATTTGAAATAAAATTTCGAAAAATCCGGTTGCATATTATGCGTGGAATTAGAAAAATATCCCATGTGAAAGATTACATTTTCCAATAATTGGATTGTAAATTAAAGTCATTTTATTTTTCGAGATTCTCCATCCCATATTTTGATATTCTAAAGTTCCGCATTTCTTCAACATCGAATACAATTCAAATATTAACAGAAATGGATTTGAGAGCAAAGTAAAAAGAGGTAGAGCGATAAAATTGAATATTTCATTATACTGGAGTAACATATCG
Organism: Onchocerca flexuosa; assembly: GCA_002249935.1. NCBI lineage: Eukaryota > Metazoa > Nematoda > Chromadorea > Rhabditida > Onchocercidae > Onchocerca > Onchocerca flexuosa. Next base: position 229,779 of record KZ270028.1, read on the forward strand.
TCAATTTAATTGTACCGATGATACCACTCAATTTATTTATTTATGAATCTTTTTGGCTCTAGAAACACTACTTTTAATCAGAAATAATTTAATAGCTTATGAATAAAGTGCATTTTTAACTGGAAAAATATTGATAGCAAAATTTCATACAAGTTCGGAGCTTCATTTTGTCGTAAAGTTGGCCGTCGACCATGCTGTTCTTTTTTCATCGGTTTTTTCACAATTACTGGAATTTCTCGCTGTTCCACTGTTACACTCATATCCATTGACATCGTTTTCTCAGTTACTTCAGCCGCAAAACTTACTCTACAAATAGCAGTGATAAGTAAACTCAATAATGACATTACTATTCAAAATCCGAATTGAAATTCAGAACAGAATATACTTAAATGAAAATTGAAAATGACTGAAATACTGAAATATTGAAATTCATCTACTGTTGTGAAAAATAAACTTTATCGGTCAAACTCAAAATATTTGAACACAAATATTGATAAATAACGCTTAGTTACATGTAATTAATTATTTACTAAAATTTGTTTATCGATTGCAATAGTTAATTCGTAAATCGATAGTTAAAAAGATTAAAAAAATTCTCAAAAAGTACTTACCTTTTTTCGACTTTTTCTTCTTGTCCTTCATCTACGGATTTATGTCGTAACGTCACATTCACGGCTTCCGCACAAGTCAGTGCTTCATGTTCCATTATTCTTGCCGATTTTTCAATTTCTACTGTACCATCGGTACGCTGTACGTTGACACGCATTTCCGCTTCATGCCGTATGAACGTCTCTTGAGCGGAATCTGTTTGCAAAGAAACAGGTAAGCATTCTCTAGCAATTTTTAAAGCACATTCTACTTGCACTGCACTCACACGCCTCCATACTTCTACTTTTTCAGTTTCTATAGATGATTCCAAACTTTCTTTTGTTTCCAGCATTTCCGGTAATGCGACGTTTATTGCTTTGATTGTATAGCTCTGGTTGCTCTCCATATCTTGTTTTTCAAATGATACTTCAGAATTGAAGATAGTTTCTTCCGTTGCCATCAGATTCATAGCGATATGTTCGCCATACCGTACTTCACGCTTTATCTGCGTTACACCAAGATGTTGTTTCAATGATAACCTGGATTCTAGGCTATTATACAGCTCTGCGTATGATTCTTTTGAAGCATTACATCGTAATTCGATTATTCCACCTTGATTCTTTGCCTTCCACATAGTTTGTGTCGATTCAGAATCTAAAGTTTTTTGCATCGAAATATTGGTTGCCAGCATCAGCTCACTAAATTCATTCGTAATCAATTTCTGTGGTTCTTCACGATTTGCTGCCTCTCTTCTCACAGAAACTTCGAATTGTGCCAATTTCTTGGATTGTAATTCCACACTAATGGATATATAATTTTCTTTAGAAGCTGGACAGGATATACTTATTGATTCACCTTGATTTGCCGTCTTCCTTGATATTGTAGAATCGAGTTCTGCCAAAGTTCGCTTTAATGTATCTGTGATCGTGGTGGTCTGTTCACTTGCATGTCTGGTACTCAATTCCAAGCGACCACCATAACGCATTTCTTTCAAAATAATTACCTGACCAGCACTGGTTTCTACGGGATGTTCCCACGAAAAATTGTTGAATTGGTTAATTTCTGTTGGCTCTGTTAATGTAAAGCAACGATCTTCACCTCTACGTGATGCGCGTTTCGTAGTTTCAACACTGGATAAATCACTTGCTTTTTGGAATTGTATGCTTATCACAACTGTCTTTTCTGTACTTGCCAAAATGTGACACATTTCAGTTGCTCGATTCTTATCCGTAACAACGATTTGCATTTCAAGCTGCTTTGGACCTTGAGGGCTAAGCGAAGATTGAATACTGATCATTGTTTCTTTAGTAGCCAAAGTCTTTAGAATCAGTGAACCACCGAAGCGTTTTTCCGGAAATACTTCTGAAAATTCACCAAAAACTGCATTTGGTCTTTGATATTGTATATTAGTGGTTTCAGAAATGATAGTACTTTCGGTTAATTCAGCAATCACTGGCGCAATCTGATTAGCAGTTTGAATAGTGATCGTTGATTGATGACCAATAGATGGGCGATTCAAAGTGCAACTAAGTTTAGTATACATTTCGGTAGTGGATGATGTTTCAAGTATGGGGTGTTCTGTGCTATGACGTGCTGTACGTATTGCACAAATAACTCTCTCTAAAGTGGAATGTGACGCTGTCAAAACAGCTGTAAACATGATGGCGGATTCTTGCGCGAAATGAGTTGACAGAAGTACACTTCCACCAAAAAGTTTATCTCTCATGCATCGTTGAGCTTCTTCGAATGTTTCATCACGCTGCCAATGAGTGGTAATTGTTTCTATTTCATCAGTGCTTTCTGCGGTGATAAATTCAGCAAATTCACGATTTGCAGTTCGTGAAACAAAAGCTGTTTCACTCTCAGAAATCCGTTTTTTCTGAAGACAATACTCTTGACTGCTTTCTTCGAGTTGGCTTGATCGCACTGATAAAATGCATGGGCTTGCAACATTTGCAATTACTTGGTGCAAGCATACTTCCGCAAACATCAGATGTTTAGAAATAAGGTCTTCGCAGATGTTAGCAATAATTTCGCTTGCTGCTAAAGTTTCTAGCTTCAGATGTCCTCCATAAAAAGCAATGAATATTATCTTCTGAATCTCTCCATGCTCCTCCTTATGCTGATACTGTAGAATGATGCTTTCTGTTTCCAAGCTAATTTCTCCAACAGTCATTTGTACCGTATCAATATTTGCAATTTTTTGCGTAATTGCTACATCATCGGTTTCAAATGTTCGTTCCAACGTAATTATTTCATTATTTTCCACCGAAACTGTCGACTTAGTCGAGAGTACTATGGGAGTGCTTCTATTAGATATGTTAGTTGAAAAGTATGTTTCGGCTTCGGTAGGCAATTTTGATTCCAGTCGAAGTATCAAATCAACTATAGATTCTTTCATGGCAGAAGTATTCAAGACTAGATGACCACCATAGCATGATTCAGGAAGAATTGCTTCAATTAGTTCTACCATATTCTCTTGTTTAAATTGATAATTCGAGGATTCATTTTCGTCACACGTTTCATGCAATTTACAAAACATATCATAACCACGGTTAGGTGCTATCAAAGTTTTACAGACTTCTAACATTCTAGCAATACGGTGAAGATTTGGGTAAATAGCAATTTCCACGGATTCCGATTGGATCGTATCCAGCGGAAGAGCTCTCACAATATTTTTAATTTTAATTTTCGTTGAAGCATTCAAAAAGGTGTCACGTCGTTTCTCTACAATCCACTGTACCAGCTTCTGTTCTTCTGTTGTAGCAAATGTTGCTAGGATGCATGGTTCAGCATTTCGTTTCAACCATATCGTCTTCTCTGAAATTTCCTTTGCTCTTTCTTTAATATAATTTAAATTAATAATCAATACAAGTGCTTCGCTCTCTTGTATCGTCAATGCATTCCTCATAAATGGTTTTTGGTGCACAGTGAAATAGGCATCATCTGTATTTTCTACACTTCGCAGAATTATAGGTGCATCAGCAGATTCTGATTTCGTGGCAGTGGCTTCACAATATGTACCACGACTCCAGTTTTTGGAAATGATCAACTGACTACAGTGTGCGATTCGAGTAATACTACTTGTAAGCTCTCGTACCGCATTCAATTCATATTCTTCCGCAGCACATGTAATGAAATTTAATTTTCCACCAAATCGAGCTTCCCTTATTATCTTCTCCAGCTCTACAGATTCCACTTCTCGTGCGAATTGCAGATAGCTAGTCTGTCTTACATCCGCCGTTTCAGTTAATTTTACCTCAATATTGATGCCTTTATTGGCTTGTTTAAGGAATAAGTGAGCTTCATCGACAACTGACGGTCTTACCAAGTCCGTTCTAATTTCTTGCATTACCTCAGTAGTATGTTGTGCTGATAATACTGGTGCTATCACTGTTACCATTTCTTTTAGCGTTTTTATTGTAACCTCAAATGCTTCATCTTTGTGATAGTCAATTTCATGGTATGCAAGTGTTTCCTCCGTGGATTCCGTATTTAATGTCAAATGTCCGCCATAATTTGAAATCTTCCAAATAATCGGAAGCTTCCACGATGATTCTTTAACTTTGAACTGTGCATGTACAGTATGCATAGTTTCACCGGTTTCCAGAAAACGACTTCTAATCGGTTCCGCTTTTCGAGAGCAAGAAAGTTGCATTGATGCAGTTTGCATTTGTGGCGCTTTTTGCCAATTAACATCTATTAAGGTCGCTTTGGATGTTGATGCCAATACTTCCATCAATGCGATTTTCTTAACATTCTCCTTTAAAACTTCATTAACTGTTTCATTTTCGATTCGACGTAACATTTCCATGCTAGTATTACGATCTTCTGTTTTTGTTGCTTTTGTTATCAGCTGATAATTACCACCAAAACGTTTCTCAACAAAATTACCTTCCATTTCATATGCTTGACCTTCCTTACTATACTGAAATCCCATAGTAACAAAGTCTTGTTTGGTTTCTTGCAACCAGACTGATAAATATTCTCCCTTGTTTCCGATAATCACCACATGAGTAATAGCATTTGCTTCTGATGGTATCATAAATTCATCGTATGCATCTACGATTTCTTCTTTTGTGCTCCTGGTTATTAGCATCTGCGGTTCACAGTTTTGACTGATGGTAACAGTTGTATTAAATTCGGCAAATGTTATTTGTTCGGAAGTTAACTGCGCATATAATATCGCCTGATCCTCCAGACATTCTTCTACATCAACCACTATGCCAACATCTTTTCTAGCTTCAGGCCATGCTACTTCCACTCCCAAAGGAACCAATCGTTTTCCTTCGAATTCCACAAGCATACGGAATTTTTCATCTCCAGCTTGTTCGCATTCAAAAATTTCCGTTGCTATCCAGTTAGCTGAGATTCGAACGGTTTCAAGATATTTCTGTGCTGCTTTCTGTTCCAGACAAATATCTGCGTTTGTATAACTTGTTTCCATTTCTTCACATTTGATGTGCAATGGAACGGCTGCGATGAATTGCTGATCTCGCCAAACACATTCGTTTGCTGTTTGCTTCGGTAAAACGCTGGATATACGATGAAGATTAATCACTGCGCTTAGCTTTTCCAGGACTGATTCATGTAGGGACACATGCAACCTGTCATAATTTTTATCACACCAACATATCTCACAACTTCTTTCTTCTCCAGATTGTTCCAACCAAATTCTCACTTCGTCAAATTCAATTTGGAAGCTACGCTGACAGCACTCCGACGCAACGATGTTTCTGATTGCATTTATCGCCGAATTGCATTCAGTTGCTACCCACGTCTGGCTAAGTGAAACTTCTTCTTCGGTGGTTGCTATGGTTGAGAATATACTTACAATATTACGTGCACGTTGCAGTCTTACTTCCGCTTCCAAATCTCGGTCAACAGTAGTCCACTGCGACAAAATTTCAAAGCCCTCCGAATCTGTTTCTTTCAATCTTTCGCGCACAGCATCTGTGCGGGCTCCTTTTAAAATACCTTTTGCTTCAGCCAGCACTTTGCGTGACTTGGTTAACTCAACAGTTTCTTGCAAAGCTATTGCCTTCGCATATTCAGTTTTCAGACTAACAGCTCCTCGACTGACGATAGATTCACGTATATTATCTTCTACTTCTAGGTTAGATGCTGGTATAGAGAATTCTACGCTTGCTTCTTTGCTAGTCTCTTGGGCATGTTGCGTTTTCAAGTGTTGCGATAATGTCAAGACAATTCCAATAACATGCGACGCAGCTTCACTTGTTTTCTTTGCCGAATGACGCATCAATAAAATTCCAGCATCTGACTGTACTTCTGAACTTTCCCTAATGGATTCTGTTAAGTTTTCAGCGCGAAATGTTGCTTTTTGCACACTTTCGGCAAATAATGCTTCTTGTTTACGTGCCAAGATACTTTCCTTCATTTCCGATTCTATTTTAAATTGCCTTTCACCGCCTGAAACAGCGGTAATGGTAGGAAAGTGTATGGAGGCATTCTCATCAGATGGTTCCATAAATAGTGCATTTCTGCTTTCCAATTGTAATTCTTGACAAGCTGCAGTATTAAGCATAATTCGCTCACGATTAGATTCATGGATATTAATGGCGGTATCGAAATCGTTCGCAACAGTACTCCATGTTGTATCTAATAGTTTTGCTACTTCACTTTGTGCAACATATTGTTCACTGATAACCCATTCTCGATTTATATCTTTCAAGACAATCTTTCGAGATTCGTGCTGCGACTGTTTATCAAACGCAATTGCATGAATCACATTTGCTTCAGAACTTGCAATAAGACTAGCGATAACTTTCGCACGATTTACTTCACGCATTGTACGCTTGGCTATTTCGATTGGCTCAACTTTTACCAAATATTGCTCGAAATTTCGAGTGCATTCTCTGCTAGCCTCCAAATTCAGACATTCTTCCCAATGCCGACTGGTACTGTTTGATATTTTAGCTTCATAATTTTCAGTTTTCTTCAAAATAATTCTTGCGAAATGAGCAATAGTTTCCATTGAAATGGAACCATATTCTTGGAAAACTCCGATCTGTTTCTCGGAATATCTATCAGTTATATTTATTGCTTCTTCAGCGATTTGTTCATCGGATTGTTGAAATACAGCTTCAGTACTTCCTTGAACAATTTTCCATGCACCAATTTCAGATGCAAATGGCTTAAATGAAATCGTTTTATCTGTGAATTCCAAGAATTGTGGATGTTCGATTTGCTCGACAACTTGCACTTCTTCTTGTTTGACTGCATCAACAGTGCAAGCCATAGTTTGCAGTTCTGCAACTGCAACATGCATCTCAGCTGATGTCGCATTTTGTAATACATCCCAGTGCGCCATATATTGCTGCTGTTCGCTGCCAAATTCATGGATACGTGAAGAAACTGTCTCGTATCTATTATCTAAAAAAACTTGTCCGATGCATGATAAATCTTCTGTCTGTGATTTGAACTCACTCATTCGACTGTCTACTTCTTCATAGGCTGCTTTCAAGTTCATAATTACTTCTGCAATGGGTTTTTGTACAATACTATGAGCTTCATCTAATTTAACACTACGATTATGTTCTAGCTGTATGTCCAACGAGATAGATTCTGAAGCAGCAAACTGCGTATCAAGATAATTTTCAAGTTTTATTGAAGCAGCAAATTGTGCTTCGGCTTTTTCTGCTCCTTCCGTATGTTCCAATCTTGCGAATGAACCCGTTGTTACTATTTGCGCAATGCCATATTCGATAATACGAGCTTGAGCTTGAATGACTTCCAGGTTTGGTACTACAGCACTGCATGCTTCAGCGAAAGACTCCTTAAGCAATGAATGTTCTCGTGTTTCAGAAGTTATCGTTAATTGCTTTTCATGGGTAGCAACTTTTTTCAAGGAATGCGTTAGTTCAGTGGCACCGAAAGATTCCATCTTTTCGATCGTCCCTGAAAATTCGACACTCTTTTCCACTGTTGCTACAGTTGAGAGCTTTTCTGCTGCTGTTCGTCCAATTGGTATCACTTTTTCCGTCCATTCCTTTCTCACAATTTTGCTCCAATCAGCAATTAATGCTTCTTCTTCATGCCCAGTTTCCGGATGCCTAGCATCTGCTTTCTCAGTTTTAATATCTTTGATGCTTGTCGATATTTCGAGCAAATTATTCCCACTTTTTTCCAACATAGACTGTTGCGTAACAAAATTTTCGGTGGTCGATTGCAAGTTTATATATTCTTGAATGTTCGTCTCTTCTGGAACAATCATTGCAATAGTCCAATGATCCATTGGACCCTGTAAAATGATATCCTGCGTAACATCTTCTCTTGAAATAGGCTCTGCATCCATGCTAACTCGAAGTTCCAGTTTATCAGCAATGATTTCTGTGCAGTGTTCAACTGTTTCTTGAATTACAGTTCGCAGAAACAGACCATTTAAACTAGTTACTTCCTTGTTATATTCTTTGGTACTTGTTGTTGTAATTTCCTTCCTAGGAATTTCAACAGTTGCTATGCGTCCCATTTTTTCCTCTGACTTGCGCAGTAGTTGTTCCTTATATTCTTCGGATTCAGATTCTTGAGTCTCAACGATGACTTCTGTATCGGATAGCGTTTTTTGATCTGCTAAAAAGTTAGAATTTTCGATCGATTCTGCTTGAATTTTTTGAAGAAACTTTTGAGCTAATTTTAGGTCCTTTTCGCTAACAGTTTTATTAATTGATGCTTCACGTATAACAGTTCTATAATTCGTTGTTATATTTCTCTGTTCATCTTTTATTGCTTCATCAAATATATATCTTTGATCAGTAACATCCATTTCATCCCGTGTAATTGATGTTTCTTTTTCGGCTACGGCAATTTCTCTCAAAAGTGGCTTATTCTTGGGTTTAAACGGGAAATGCACAACAGCATCAAATTGGGTATTTCTTTCTTTGCAACTAACCTGTCTGTCGATCTTTTCGGATGTCGGAGTTGACATTGTTACTAAGTCATGATTTATGAGTAATGCATTTTCACTCCACGCTTGCTCAACTGATTTTTCAACTTTATCATAAGTAGTAATTCTGTCAGTTTGGCTTATTTCCTGCTCCGAAATTTCAACAATTTCTTTTGTTGAAGTGGACATAGTTTGTGAAATTGCTTGATAGTTATCTACTTTATTTTGGTTATAATCTACTTCTTTCTTGCACATTTCTACTTTCTCTATACCAGTGCTAGTTGTGGTAATATATTTATCTTGTATCGATTTTGGTACCATGTGCTCAATGGTTTCTTCAATTTTTGTAGTGCTACTAGTTGTTGATTGAGATATTTCATGTTGGTTTTCAAAACCTAATGATGGGACCTGAACTTGGAAATGCTTTGCTGTTCTTTCCAATGATGTTAAATTACGATGATTTTCGCTGGATTCAGCTACTTTTAAATCCGTTTCTTCTTTCTTCTGAACAACTAAAGCTTCCACTGCTTCTTCTACAATCTGTTTTGGCTGTATCAGTTGATGATATTTGTCTGAGAATATAGATGAAGATGATTCAAATTGTTCAGATTTCCCAATCGTAACATCATAACTGCATGTTTTTGGAATAATGTTAGATTCATTTTCTGTTGTTGTGAGGCATTCTTTTACTTTATTGGCTTCAAGATCGGTGGTCAAAGAATGAGTCATTTGCGTATCTGTGATTTCTGGATGTTTCATATAAGCGTACGTAATATCTGAGATATAACTTCTTTCATCGAATGATTCAGAATTCTCTTCCAATGAAGATTCAATTAAATCACCAGCAGACTTGGATATATGTTCCACATGAGCCTTTCGCTGTTTATATGATTCGGTGGTAACACTCCAGCTTCGTTCATCGGAGAAATATTCACTCGTCGTCACACTATAATCTTTTGCGAATTTCGATTGCGTCACTGCTTCTGGTGTTACAAGTAATGTTGTGTCAAGATTGAAGCCTGCATTCAGCATCGCAACACGCATTTCACTTGTCCCATTATATAACTTCTCTTTCAATTCTTCTTTTTCCAATTTATTTCTCGGTACACTTCCTCGATTTTCAACCCTCATTTCTTCAAATTCTCGCTGGATTTGAATTTTTCTATCTTTTTGTATTTCTGATATCTCTGATATCTCTGTGGACATTTCCTGATTTTCTACTTGCGAAAAAGTTTGCAGCTCTTGCTGTTCTTTTTGCTGCGTATCGTATTGGAATTCTTGCAAATGCATTCTTTCTCTTTTTTGTTCATATTGAAATTGTTGTTCACAACTTCTAGCAACTTCAATTGCTTCATATATGTCATTAAATCGTGACATCGATTCCTGCCTTTCGCTTTCAGTGTGTGAAGCATAAGATTTCGATTCTTCAAAAACTTCTTCCATTCTTCGATTATCATTTAAATATTCCATGCTTCCGGATGGATGATCACTTGTTCTACCTGAATCAAGAGGTAACAAAGAATCGGTTTTGACAGAATGCAAACTAGCATTTTTAATTTCGGTATTCGATTGTTCTTGTGCATCAATTAATCTCTCTTCTTTGCTACTAATATTGCTTGAAACTACAGCTGGAATCTGTGTAAAAAGGGTTCGCTCAGATGATTTCTCATGTATAGGGTGAGTATCGGAGGGAAATGACAATTCAATTCCGTTTTGCTGCATTTGCATGCATTCATCAGTCGTATGGGACGGTGGTGATAAATCGTTTACTTTATCGCTTAAATGAGTATGTTGTCGACTGTGTTGAGGATTGATTATAATGCTTGTTTCATGCGTGTAAGTGTCACGATCTATTCGAAAAGTATCAAATATTTCTTCGAATTGTTCATCAGTATCATCAATTTTGCAATAATCTTTGGATGTAGTTGTTGTTTGAACAAGCATTTGTAAAGATACTTTTTCCTCGTGTATTTCTTCTTCAACTTTATCAGCATTATCCAGTTCATGTGCAATTCTAACTCTAATTTCTTTAGAATTTTGCGGACTTTGTTGTGTATAATTGGTTGAAAGATCCATGGAAACAATGCTAGTATTAATTAATGGAATGATTTTTTGTGCCATACCATAAGTTGGCAGAATAGTTTTGAAATTAGATAATTGGAAACGTTTAGTTGTTGTATTTATGTTTGTTAAATCAGTGCTTAGGAAATCAGTGCCAGTAAGGGTGCCAAAAGAATCGGTGAGGGATTCAAAGATATTAAAAGTATTGGTGGTGATAGTGGAAGAAGTAGTAGTACTAATAGTTATTCTTGACCTACCTGTCACCGCTTCCGGCCATTCACGATGTACTTGACCATACATGATACCTGCACGTTGTAACACTACAGCAACATATTCCTTTTCATTTCCAAATTCAGCAATCGTAATTTCATTCAGTTTCAACAGTTTTGGTATTGCACGAGTATAGTATGCTTCTTGGCATGCAGCTGCGGGTAATTCAAATTTCACGAAAATTTGCTGTCGTTCCTCATTGAACTCCGAAAGTTCCATAGCTACTCGTTGAACCGTTTTTTCATTCCATGTCTGGGCAATCTGTTGGAAAATATCATCCAAATGTACTGTTTTCTGGATTGTTATCATTACATTGCTGGTTACGGTACTGATTTCTTGTATCATATGTACTTGTTTGCATTTATTCTTAGCAGCAAGAATAGCAAACACCTCTTCTTTTTTTCCCTCCGTGCTGATTTGTGCTATTAAGTTGATAGTTTCAGCGGATTGAACTGCTTGAAAATGCTTTGGAGAACTGCGTTCTTCGTTAGAAAGAACTATTGCAACTTCAAATTCTCCACGAGCTTCCTGTTTTATCAGATTCAAGTATGTTGGTCCAGAAATGTCTTCCTCTTCTGAAATTGATTCTGATTCCAAAGAAAATCGTCGTTTCTTTTTGAGCACCATTTCACCCTCGAAATGTTGTCCTTTTTGCTGCATGCCATAACTGCCACCTCCAGCTTCACGAAACTCATAACGATGTTCGATATTCAATTTACTCTGATCGGTGCGTGGAATTGCAAAATTTGCCAAAATAGCTGATGTATCTGCCATTCGCCGTAGATCCAATTCTGTTATATTTAATACAGGAATTTTAACTGGTTCAATTTTCTCAGGTTTCTCGAAGAAGAACGTTCGTTCTTTCTGAGCATGCATCATCGTCTGTAATTCTTCAGATGATTCGGTAGAATCGAAACGATGTAAACGTCGAATGGTTGTTTCGCCAGAATATTGTTTCCCCTGTTGCTCCATACCATACTTTACAAGATTTGGTAATTGCTGCAGGATGCGTTCACGTATCAGAGATAATACAACCGAAAAAACGTTTGGCATTGCAACGTTTACTTCGTGCAATGAATGATCTTCCATACGTTTCAGATTGCATTCTACATTGATACAAAGTGGCGGTCTCTGGACAGTACTTTCTGCTGTTGTCGTTGTATCTGAATCAGCTTTTTCGTAGGGTCGTATTTCGGAACGATCCTCAAACTGCTGTCCTTCGAAGAGAAATTTGAAATCAGATGTCGGTTGGATAACATCTGCTGCAGTTTGATCAACCGCTAAAAACAAATCATTGCTTTCTCCAACAATATATGTTTTCAGTATTTTCGTCACATTCTCAGTTATTTCTACTTCGACTCGTGTTATTATTTTTGGTTCTTCATGTTTATCCAGCATTTCTATATCATGCAATAATCGTTGGCTAAGTTGGGAGAGATATTTCGCTTTATCCTGAAAACAAAAAATCTCTTAAGTCCTCCAATGAATAGAATGAATTCTTTCTTTTCCAAAAAATTTAGGGCAAAAGTTTATATTCAGATTTTTTACAATAATTTCTATCCAATGTTTTCATATTTAAATTTGACATTTGACATTTTTACAATTTGATATCTGATAATATAACACTTAAAAACTTGTTCAAGTTGTTACTTGAGTTTCAAAAGAATGAGTAAAAATTGATTAATTGATTCAATAATTAATTTAATTCATTTTATTTTTTGTGAAAGAATTTATGACTTAAATAAATTACACTTACCGCATTTGATGGTATTTGAAAATCAGCAACATCTCTTGTTTTCAATTGACCATCTTCATAAAGACTCATTTTGAAGTCTCCCTCATGACCATCCATCGATTTCTGTTCTTCCATAATTAACGTACGTTTTCCTAATGTAGTTTTTACCTATAAATAAAATAATGATAAATAGCATCATTATCATCATTATCATAAATTTGTTTAGTTGAAGCCAAATAAAAGTTAATGTACAAAACAAAAAATAAATAAATAAACAAGAGATTTTTAAAGATAATGTTATTATTTTGCATATTTTTCGAAAGAACACAGAATAGTAATTTATTATTTCTAATTTTATTTTTTTTTCTTTAATTTATCACTATTTACATTGATTTTGAATTGCTGAATGTAAGATTACTTTATAATGTGTAACAATATCGCGTATCGTCCACGCACTACATATACAATGTTCGACAGATATAAGATCTGCTCCAACAACTTTTTCCATTTTTAATTTCCCTTCCACCGTTGTTCGAACTATTGGTGGTCCTGGTCTGTAAGGATTATAACTTATATGTAGTTTTTTTTATTTTCCAAAGTAATATTAATCAGATAACGATAAACAGAAAAGAAAGGAAGGAATGATATAAAACATAAAAAGAAGATTTGAATATAAATAATTGAAAAGAAAGAAAAAGGGTAGTGACCTCTTTTCATCATAAACAGTAACTGTTTGATGTCGCCGTCCTTCGTTATCTACAAATGCTGAATTTTGGCTAGAATCATGGTTATGATTACTTAATCGAGCAGTATCCCACGTAAATGCATTTGACAATTTTAGCATTCCGCCATCCTATAATTTAATCACTTTATCATCTTTCAGTTAATTATATAATTTTTAACAAATAAAGGTAATATTTGCTATCAGATAGAATTTAAAATAAAAATTAATTTTTTTTTTTGAGCATAATTATTCCTTCGAAAATTCTTTTCAACATTTTGCGTCAAAATCAATAATAGTAATGGACATGCAACACTTGAAATCTATAAAATTTGGCAAATGTAAAGATCCATATAAAAATACGCAAATCATATCAATGATTGATATCGGATTAAACATTTGATTTGACTAAAAATCTCATGAACCAGTGAATCTGGAAACATTTCCCAACAAGATTGTAATTTAGATGGTAAAAAAGTTTTACCTCTGTCCTGATAATTTTATTCATAGATGTTGTAGATGCAGATTTTGGGATCCGATCAGCGGCAGGTAGTAAGCGTGAGCTACTACTATACCAAACTGATGGTGGTTGTGAAGAAAGACGTAACAAGTCATGGGTGGCTTCATCCAAAGCTAATGATGCTTCATGACTTGAACTCATTGGTGACTGCAATGTCGCATATTCATTTTTTCGTGACAAAATTTGCAATATTTTCCAGTGGCATACACAATAAACAGTTATCAGTCATAAAATAAATATTAAGGATAGCAATATTGATTAGTAATTGTAGGCCATTTTCTAACTGCATCTTTTGTTAAATACGACAATACATTCGCTAAAGAAGAAAAAAAAGGAACGAACAAGGCGATCAGATAAGCTGCTTCTAGCCGGTACTACTTGTATATCACGCCTGGAATTTATTTCTGAAATTTGTGATGTATCATAATTAAAATTATTGAATGCTTGTTGCATAGGTAAAGTTGTTGCGATGGAACTGGCTAGAAATGCAGCATGCGGTGCTACACTTTGACCACGTCGATCTGTCGTGGACAATTCATCCTCAAATGTGACACTTTTCGGTGATACTGGTGCTGACACTGTAATATTCAATTATGTAAAGTATTGAATTTTTTGAAGAATGATATTTCCATCCATAAGAAAATGTAATATCAGAAGATTAATTTACAATCATTTGCTCTTTTTTTTTTTGTTTAACTTTGAGTCATTTGATTCCGAATTATTATCAGTTCAGTTACCAAGAACAAATTTTGAATTTCACCATGTCCAATACATCAATTTCAAATATAAATTAAACCTAGATCAATCTAATGTAAATTTGATTTGAATTATAAATAGTTCATTCCTCGAAATATCTATTTTTATTTTACCTAAGCAGCGATAGCACTTAAGTTTAGTTGAATTTCACGTCAAATACTTTAAATTTTATATTTGACAAAATGACCTACTTTCACGTTTGTCCTTGTTAACAGAAATAAATTCATCCCGTCGCTTATCAATTACAGCATAATCATCATTATCATGTAACAATGACCTTCCTTCAAGCTCGGTACTAGTTCCTTCAACACCACCCAATGAACGTGAACTTGTTGGACGGAAGAATTTCTAGAATTTGTAAACAATTTAAAAATTTTTTTCTTGGAAACTTATAAATTCAAACATTAAATTTTTTTTTTTTTTGAAATGTTATTTAACATTTTCATTGTCTGGAAAAATATTTCTCTTCAAAAAATACACCTGAAAAAATCCACGCTTTTGCTCTATTCCCATATCGTCAATATCATCTCTGCAATATGCTGCAGTTTAGCAAACAAATTTTTTTAATTTTGAATAATTTTTAAGTTTTTAGATAGCGGCATGTTCTTGGAATTGATAATTATCAAATTGTTATTTATAAAAAAAACAATCAATTCAGTATGATTTCTTTGGATAATTGACGGAATTGCTCAATTTTCAATAATAAATTAATTTAGTTAATTAGTTGAAAATACTCACTTGTCATCCATTTTTTCCTGATTGAAAAGATATCGAAATCCACGCTTCATCGTATACTTATTCCTGCAACAGTTTGGATCATCTCCTTCCGCATCTATATATTCCATTTCATCCTTTCCTAACTCTACTGATCCTATCTCAGGTGGTACGGTTAGTACAAAAGAATACAAATTTTCTGCACTTGTTGTTCTGATCAATGATTCTACTTCTTTGGTTGACGCTAATGCCATTGATGACGTTGATGTATTCGCGAATCGTTTTCTCAGAATCGATCGAGTTATTCGAGAAGTTTGATGAAACTTTTCACCGCTGTATTTCACTAATCTTCGAAGTAATGATGTTGATGATGTTTGATTCCTGGTCTGTGGTAAGCGTTGATTTCCGGATGTTTTTGGAATTTTAAGCATTGGTCTAAAGACTTTCTTCGGAACATGTATATTTTCTGCATTATTTGATTTCTGATTTATATTTTTCGGAATTTTATTCATCGGCCGAAATACTTTTTTAGGTATGTGACGTTTGCTGGGAATATAATAGCAGCTATTATCATCGTCATCATCGGCAGTATCATGTGATGGTACCATTACGTCCTTATTATTCATTTTGATATTCGATCGATCGTTGGAATTATGAGATCCACCAGATTTCTTATGCTTGTCATTTTGTCGAGATTGCTTATTGGTGCGACCAGCGATACGACTACCTTTTTCCTCGGTGCATTTACAGTATATACAAGTGGCAACAAAAAGCGGTGTACCAAGCAACATGGAATGTTTCAGGTTGAAGTTTCCAGATATTAAGTGCTGCAGTACAAATCATTCGGTTAATTCAAACAAATAAGCAGAAAAAGACAAAACATTCAGTTAATGATTAGTTGTCATATATGGAAAAAATAATAATTCGTAAAATCAAAAGAAAAAAAACAATTCACTTAGCTTTTGATTTTAATAATTGAAAGAATGCAATAAAATAAATTGCTTTTTTTAGCGAATTTTCTTTTTTTTTTTTGTGATAAAATTTTGATGATAAATAATTATCACATGCAGTAAAATAAGATATATAATATGACATTTGTATTTGGTGAATTAATTGAGAAATAACCGTGAAAGTATTTTTCAATGAAAAAAATTAAAATTTGCAAAGAAAAAATTATTTTCTGTGTTCTATTCATGTTCGAAAATAATAATAATCTTGTTGAGATTCAGAAGAGGAAACAATCAGATAAGAATGAAGGAAAAGCATTATGCAAATGATATTAACAAAAAAAATAATTGTAATAATCTTAGGAGTTTTAACAAATAAGACTCTCAGATCTCATGCTTCATTGCTTCTTAGATTCTTTCTGAATCTTGGATCGAAGATCCAAGCAATGAATTTCAAAGTCCGGATCAAAATCTGTCATGAACCATGGAATATGATAATGTCACCGTTTGTCGGTAACACTGACGTTAAATTCACAATATATTGACAGATACTGCCAAATTTTAGGTAAATATTGTGAAAAGCCTAAAAGAACTAACTCGCCTACCAAAGAGAAAGAATTTTTAAGTTAGGAAGAATTCTTCGATTATCTATAAATTAAATGATGAGAGAGAAGAAACAGGATAAGAAACCACTTGACCGGTTTTCATTCTTTTTTTTCTCTTCTAACAATTTTATTCAGACAGGGAATTTTGTACATAAATATATACATGCATATATGTGTATATATACTCAATTACTTAAAATGGAAAACGAAGAATTTGATTCCCATTCACTACAAACACGGCCACAGGGAAAAAGAACAATATTTTAGTTTGTTTAGTAAGGAAGTGATAAAAGATAAAATAAAATTCACAAATTGATCACTGCTTATACGTTCAATATTTTCAGTGATGAGGATTTCCAATAGTTGATTACAGATACAAATATTAAAAGTAAAAGACTTATCTTTGACTCAGATATAATCAAAGTTTTTGTTTTTGATTCGAAATTTAATAAATTTTGTGTATTAAGTTTTTTTAAAATTCATGAGAAAAATTCATAGCTGTTACATAATGATACCTGATATTTACTACTTTAAAATTTGAAATATCACAATTATGAAATATTGCAAATGATAAAATAATTTAATTCCAGAAATGGTTAAGTTGATACTTGACAAAAATTAGCAATTAGATTAAAATTCAAAATTAACAAATTTTTCTAACCAAAATTTGAAAGAAAATAAATTTTTCAGAAGTGATTTTTGAAAAATTAACACTTTAAAAATTGAAAATCATGATATATTAATAGGAAAATGAAAAATAGTGAATGCAATGATGAACGAAGTTCGTATTCTGAACGAATGGTAATATTTGATGGGTAAGAAGAAATACAGTATTTGTGTATTCTTCTTTGTAATATTGTAAAAAGTAAACTGAAAAATGTTTACTTTTGTGATTCATTCTAATAGATGCTTCTATTCGCATTGTGCTTTAAGTAATAACGTCGTATTTTTTACGCTTCTTCTATCAAACCGAAGTTGGCGTATAACTTGAAATATTTCTCAGAAAAAAAGAACTAATAACATATGTTGTTTTATAGCATAGTAAAATAATTCTCAAATATACTAAGAAAGTTGAGATTTTATCGTTTAATTTTAGCAGATGTATGAAAATGGTATAAATTAGAATAGGAAAAATTGGAATTTGAAAATTCAGTTTTATTATAAACTGCAAAAAAAAAGAAAAACTGCATCAGTTTTATAATTTCGATTTGAATAAGTTTAATTTAAATTAAATATTTGAAAACGACGAAAAAAAACTTACCGAAAGAAGTTCTTGAAATAATATTTCCATAAAGGATGTATTGCTAAGAAATTCCATGCTCATTTCCAAATATTTGACGAGCATTTCATGTAGTTTTGGTAATAATTTCAAATGTAATACCAAAAATGATGAAAAAATAAGAAAGTATAAGTAGAAATACTTAAAGTATTAAATTTATCACTTAAACAAGTTTGCAGACAACAGCATATAATGATAAACGAGAAAATTTCATCCATAACTATCGGCCTTACTCAAATCGAAAATTAAATCGAACCTTGATCTCATCCACTATTAGATTTAAATAATATGTCCAGAGAAAATCCCAGACTTTGAAGATATTCAGAACTGTTATATGTCTTGAATAAATATTGTTCTGCCATAGTATTGGAAATCAGCATCAACATTGCTCAAATTATGCCATATTTCAGGATGGTTTTCAGCAATATACATAATTAACTATTACTGATTTCAGGATGAAAATTTCCTTTTCCATCCTTTTTTTTTTTTTTGATTTCTTTAGAATTAAACCATATCTATAACAAATTTCATTTGTTAAATAATGGGAAAAATTTGAAGAGGCTACACCTTTCATTTTAAAACGAAGACAGTTTTTTATAATAAAGTTCCTAGCATTAAAAAAGCTTTGCAACGAGACTGTGTATAATGTTTAAAGTTAAAATCAAAATCTAGGTCAAATCAATATCTAAGTATATAAATCAATGTCTAAGTTCTCTTTAACTCAGAAATTCCAAATCAATGTTGCTCTGGATATTATAGTGAAAATCGTAATATTGATATGGCAAAGATATTCATTTTGTCTTTGTATTCGGAATTTAAATTGGTTATATTGCGCTGAAACTAAAACGAAATGAGTGATTGTACGCAAAATGTGCAATGACGAATATGTCGCCATTAAAAAGCAAATTGAAGTTTTTTTTTTTTCATTAGTTGATAATAAGCTGAGACAAATTATTGTAAACAAATAAAAGAGAATTTGGAAAAAAAGCCATTCAAAAATCTCATTAAAAATCAATCGATAACATACGAAATCAATCAATAATATGGGAATTTCTCAACAATACACATTCGTACCATTCATCTTTTTGTAGGATTACATAAATATATTTCAGCAAAGCTATCCGCTTAATGAACAACCATCGAAGGCACCTCTGTTTCACTCCTATCACTACTGTAATATTATATGTTTGTCTTCACATTCATCCAACATGCTGTCAGTTATATCCTATTTCCATCATTTATCTTTGAATCAGAGGATTTCAATCATTCCTGGTCTTGAATCATTCCCAGACATAGACATAACTATTTTAACTCACTTTTTAGTGCAGTAATCGAAGGTTGTTCTCCTTACCAGCATATACTGCTAGTTATGGCCCAAAAGTCCGGATAAGTTCATCCTCTCGTGTTTTGAAATTTTCAATTTTTGAATCAGTTCAAAATTAATATAAAAGAAAGACAAAAAGATGTTAAATGCATGATTTCATTGCAAAAAACTTAATTATCAATTAATTTAATGTAATGTCAATTAATTTAATATAATAATTGATGTTATTTATGATAAAATGCCGAATAGTATTAAAGTTCAATCAAATTTAAATTTGATTTTATTATAAAATATTGGCAGACAATATTTGAATAAATACTACACTATGAAGGAAGAGAAAATAAAAAAATGAAAAAACTGGGACTATATAATAAGCAAATTAGTTTTAAATGACTTTTAATTAAATTAAATACTTGAATAATAATTATTTTTTAATTAGCTGGAGCCAGCCACGCTTCTCGTGATCGAAAGAATATGCATCTTTTTCATATAAAAGCACGCATTCAAAAGTTTATCAAAATTTCAAATCAATCGATGAAGAATTTGAAATGTTATATGGCAAGCAATAACGAACATTTGCATTTTCATTTAAATAAGTATAGATTGTGCATCGAATAGCTCATCTTTCTTTCTGCTTTCTAATAAAATATGATGAAGAGAATTTTGATACTTCAAGAATTGTTTTCGATAGAGTTGTTTTCAATACTGCTTAAAAATCTTAAAATAAAGCAATGGGAAATAAAAAAAAAAAACTGTTTGATTTCATTTTTTCAGTGAAAATAGTTTTAAAATTCAGTTTGAAACTTGAGTTTCCACATGAATTTCTGCAAAAAATATTCTGTAGCACACCATAAGTTAAAACTTTATGGGAACAGCTGTTCGTACTATTTGCCATTAGTTCTTTCTTCCTCTCTTTTTTTTATTTTATTTAAAAAGAATCAAGTAATGGGACATTTACAGATATACTTTGTTCATCCTCAAGGAAGGTATTAATTCAATAATTGATTGGAATTAAATTAAAAATTTTCTAGCAGTTTATGAGTGCTTTTGCTAATAAATAAATCAATTATTGAATGAGTATGATGGAACTTCCAGAATTTCATTTCTTCACGAACTGTCCATTTGATAAAGTTTGCGAAAGTTAAGCCTGTTGGTATCGTAATAGAGTAAAAATTTAAAGGTATACTTAATTCCAAAAATTTTACAATTGTTTTAAATTATGTTAGAAAGTAAAGTGCAGAATCTGACTTACTCATTTTATTAAAGTATGAATGTTAACAATGATACGATACTTTTGGAGGAAAAAATTGTAGAAATTTCAGCAAGTCAATAAAATTTTACCGTACATTAATCAGTTGATATGGAATTAAACAATTTGAAATTTAATTCAAAATATGCACAGCAATATGTATTAATAATCTAAATTTTTATATCAACTGAATTTAAAAAATATATAGCCGGGCAAATTTCATGGAATAAATTTATTCCAATATTATTAACATTTATTTAAGTTTTGTTATTCACATTTTAAATTTATTTCTAAAGTAAATTTTAAAATTCACGAAAAAATCCTCGGACTTCACAAAAATCTAAAAATGTTAGGATTTCGGGATTTTTATTAATACTTTTTAAGAATTCAAAATGACAGTGATTAGTAAATTATTTCTTACAGCAAACAATCATATAATTAAATTAAATTCATTGTTGAATAAAATGTTATTTGAAACCACTTCACAGTTATGTTATTTTGATAAATCAAATACAATCTTGAACTTTCAAATGCTTAAAATAGTACCACTTGAGATAAGATATTTTTATATGTGTTGATTTATATCGTACTTCTCGAGTTTTAAATAAACAAAAAATTTGTTCTAACTTTTTTTATAAATTCCAAATCTTTTTGAGGTAAAAAAAAAAAAGCTTTTTATCACTGAAATTTGAAAATTATCAAGTTATTGAAATTAAATTATTTTCAAAATTTTATCGAAAGACTAACTTGAGCGAAACAAAGAAGAATTCTAAAATTCAGCGGAATTTATCCGTCAGCCAATTGTCGAATAAGTGTGCTGAAAGTAAACATATTATTATCAATCATCATTGTATGCATCTGTGAAAAAGATCAAAAATTTGAAGAAACCCTTAGAAAGAAAACTTTGACAAGAATTTATCAGAATAGTCCAAATTCCTTCTTGATTTCATTCTTCTATGAAATATAATATAATGATCCTTGCTTACAAATTTCTCAATGTTTGCGATAACAGTATCATTGCAGTTATAATCATAATATCATAACCTAATTTTATTAATGAAAATGCAGTCATCATTTCAATCAAATTCGAATTTTT
>KZ270029.1:31390-49780 GCA_002249935.1 Onchocerca flexuosa
AATATATTTTTTTACTTGATTTGATGACTAAAAGAAAAAAAAACTCACAACCTTGTAGAGTATGTAATTTCATACCAAAATTTGGAAAGAAACATCAAAATCTTCCTCTTTGAAATTTTAATTTTCTTGTCTATTTGCTTTTCTATTTTCCATTCATTTGAAAAAAAAAAAAAATTGCTTGTTTTTAGGTTTTGTTCTTTTTCTGTATTTACAAATATCAACCACTAAAGTATCCTACCGGAGAAAATTTTCCAATTTGGGCTGAAATATTTGGATTTTTCTTATCTTCTTGTTCTATGATTGTTATACCAGGATACGCAATTTATAATCTTTGCTTTGTCAATCTCGATATTTCAACCAAAGAGGTTTGTTTTTTTTTTTTTTTTTTTGGTACTTTGGGACTTTCACGATTTTTGGTCTTGATAAATTGCCGTATTATTATTCTTGAATTATTTCGAAAGATGTACAACTTTATGGAAGAAAAATTTAATTAATGTTTGAAATAATTTTTAAATTCACGACTATTTGACACTTTTCTAGCCTATTTTCAGCGTTTACGACACTGTTTACATACACCATCTGATTTTGAAACTGGATTGCCGCCTTCGCTCACTTTTGAACAAAATGATTTTGATATGGAATACATTGATTGTGACTGTACAAAATAAATATAATTTGTCACAAATTACATTTTCATACTGATTAACAAGTTACTACTGATTAACAAGTCTTAAAAATATAAATATTTCTAATCAAAAATATTTGTATTTTTTAATATGAATTCAAGAATTTTTTTTTTTGACATTTTTGTTTTGAGTAAACTGCGTAAATGAATAAATACGATCTTATTATCAACTTGAAACTGTTCTATGTAAAAATTTTGCATATTTTTTCTTGTTCATTATATATATATATATTTTGTCTTCATCATCTTTATCACTTCACCACTAATAATTTCATTCATTTTGCTTAAAATATATTAGTTCTTATAGTTTCTTCTACAGAATGTCAATTTTAATATGTAAGCGCATTAATTTCAGCAAAAAAAGAAAAAGATACAATTATATTTCCTTAAACCAAATAATTAGTAAACGAAAAAAATAGCAATCATGTTTCTGCATGCATTCATTAATCTATTATAACAATAAGCATTGAACTGGTGCAATGTTGTTTCCTTTTAAGGCAATAAGAACTTATTTTAATTTAGATTTTAATCACCAATATTTCAGATTTTCGATATTGATTCTACTTATTATTAATTTTCTAATGACTTAATTTTGACTATCATATCATTTACTACTATATATTTTAAAATTTATCATTTCCTTAGCATTATATGCTTTTTTTACGCACACGATGTAATTAGAATTAAAACGAATTTTTATTTAGTCATTTTCATTTTATTTCTAGCAACTTATTATAATCAGACAAAGCAAATGATTTGATGGGATTATTTCTTTTTCTTGATAATTTTAAGTTCCTTCTAATTTTTACGTATATATTTTATTTTCTTAATTATTCTTGAGATTCCAAGTTGTATTATCGTTTATTGTCATGTATAGAATCTGATCTACGCCATATACTTACTGTTCATATCAACTTTTTTACGAGATCTAATTTTTCTTCTTAATTTTAAAATTCATATAAAAAATGATGTATTTGTTCTTATTTTTCATGATATTGCTTTGTGATAATTGTGTAAATATATCATAAGATAAGGTCAAATTTTATTTCGCATCAATTTCTAAATAAAATATTAGACGATTAATAGCAAAATATTGACACAAAAGCAATTTTTAAATAAAAAACGTGCTTCAATCAATAAAAATTAAGTGCTTGTTATAATAGCATTAACAAAATTAAAAATGGTTCATTCGAAGATGCTATTTGCAAAAATAATTAATAATATGGTCAATGAGCTGATCGAAAAAGGACCCGATAAAATCTGCGCAAGAACTGTACATTTTTGTTTTATATTTTTCCGAATTTTTTTTAAGAAATGAAATAAAGCTTCAAATTTTACGAATTTTGAATAATGTAGAAGATATTTTCGTGATGGCCTTAATTTTAGTTCTGAAATTGCTTTTTTTTTAACTTAATTATACCTATTTATGCAACAGTTATTTTATTTTTATTACAGTCAATCTTGTTTTCAGTGGAATTTGTGAATTGTTCAGGGAATTACTTAATATAATTCAATATACAACATGAATAATATGAAATAACATGAATAATATGATATTTTGAAGTTTCAACTAAAATATCAAATTCAACAAAATTTCTTGCGGTCAGTTTCCAGAAGAAACGGAATCATGCATGAATTTCTTTTAATAAATATTTTAAAAGAAGGATCTGCACATAGTTTTTCTCCATTTAAAAACAAAGTCCTCCTTCAGCTTAGATTCATTTAATCATTTCTACTAGACAAAACTGCAGCATAGTTTCACTGATAAATATCTTTTTTTAATGGACAATAAAAATGATAATTCATAGTTGAAATTTCGAATGTCATAAAATTCCGTTTCAATTACTTATCTTACTGACCATTTATTCATCCTCGTCTTAATTGAAATAGTCTCAGTGAGAATCGAAATTCTTTGATGAATGCGTAAATCATGTAGCTTGTTTTTATTCTGCACGCACTTTTCATATGCAAAATCCGAAAAACTTATAACATATAAATATAATGAATAATCAAGATATTTTGTATAACAGAAATTTGTAATATTTCTCAGTCAAACAAAAAAATTTGTCAATCCATACTTCATTCTTTCGTCTGATGCAAAGGCCTTTATTCTCTCATCTTCCAATCTGCTAAATAAACTTGTACGCACTTTTTCTACATTAATTGAATATTGCAAGGATTAGAGTTTCTGTGCATTGTTTAAAATTATGAGGATCATTTATCTCTTATCCTTCGTCCTGATAATCAAACCCTTTGTATAATTAATTCACACTGTAATTCACCGCCCATCATAGGACGAAGATTATTGATTTTAAAGTGAACTTCTCTCGGTCACGGATCAATAGTTACTCAGTGGTCATTCAGTGGCTACTCAGTTAATCAACCCAACAGTCACTCAATTCATTCGATCGATAATCAATTTTCACCAATTTAATTTATACTTATAGTGTTCCATCTCTACTACAATCAAGCGATGAATTGCATTCGTGATGTTAATCTAACTTTGTCCTACTTTATAATAAAACGAAGAATCAATCCTCTATCAACCAATGAAACTTTTTTACCAAGATTCATCTCTGTCACAATATAAAGAATCTTCCCGACATCGTACTCAGAAATCTTAAATTAATATATCATGTAAAAATTTTCATAATATCGATTTTTTAATTGTTTAATCGATTAATAATATCCTAAAAGTACTGAAAACATTTTCCCGTTTCTAGTAATAACATCTTTGTAAATATCTTTATAGGATGAGTACCTTAAAAATTGATTTTAGAATATTTTACGAAAGATTTATTATTCACAAAAATTCAAATGATTCTCAATGCAAAATTTAACAAATTCGAACAAGGAAATTATCCAAAATATTAAAAAAGTTGAGAAAATGTTGATCGTTAATGTCGTAATTGATGAAAAACTTTTATAAGTATCGACAATTTCCCTAACAATGTAAAAAAAAATGATAATTTTTACCATAATTATCGCTATTATTGTTGCCACAATTGTCATCATAATTTTCATTATAGAAGGATAACTATCACCACCAAATATAACGACAGGAACAAGATGAATGCTTCGATCAAGAATAAAATTTTTCCCATAAAAAATATTTAAATGATCGATATTATCAAATGAGAAAAAAAATAAAACACAACTGAAACCAAGTGAGAAATTTTTAATGATAATATCTTAGTATCCTTACATAGCACTGATAAATCATTTATAATCAATGAAATTGACATGTACTCTATGCAATTCATTTAGTAATAACATCAATTTGCTGATAATTTATGGGAACATTCTTCAATTTAATCCACTTACATTAACAATTTCCTATTACAAAAAGATGGTTAAGCAGATTTAATGAAAAGAATAGATAGACAGATCGGAAAACAAAAAAAAAAAAAAAAAATCAGAAATGAAATACATGCAAATAGTCGTGTAGGCATATAGTAGATCTGTGAAAAAAAAACTTTACAAAAGTTGAAATAATTACAATTATAATAGTTGATGCAATATATAAAAATTGAATTAAGTCATATAGAGCTGATTTTATCTGCCCAATTATTTCGGGTTTGGAAACTGAAAATCAATTATCTCAATAGTTTTGAAATTGTTATTACTAATATATTTCACATGTAGCAAAATGAGAAGATATTACAGTGTACTGTGATAGATTAGAAGAGAAGTTAATACTATAACAAATCATTATTATGCTGATTTATTATAATAATATTTGTTTTGGTAACGGTGTTACAATAACATTTGTATGATATATTGGAAAAATAGTTATATTTTACTAAGAATAATTTGTACCGAAATTATCGAACAATTATATGGGTCTACATTATCAAAAATTAATTTTCGTTTTTTAAAAAGAACTTATTAAACTAATCATTTGATAGTATTTAATTTCATCATCGTATGAATCATTGCACTAATATCAATTATATTTACTTCTAATGATCATCAGTTATTTGAATCCTGCAATTATAATTCTTTTTATTTTGTTCGTTCATTATAATAACCGTATAATTTACTGGAGAAGCAGTTTTTTTCTTTCTTTTTTGTTTTAGCAATCGACAAATGAAAGAATAAAACAAACGAAACAAAATACATAAATTGCTATTTTTCAAAAACATAAGAATTCAAATACTCCTTTCAAGTTCCTTTTCTTTTTTTTCCAAATATTTCTCCCAAATCCTTTTTTCTAAATATTCATGCAAATTTTTTTTTCAAATTTTCTTTCAAGAAAATATTATGAATGAATTATTTCATAAATGTTTGTTTTAGACTTATAATGTGACTCTTATTAAATGATCTTATGCGATCAACAGGATTCGAAGGTTTAATGTTAAAGTTGTTGCGAAGAATGGATTCATTTCCAATGATTTGAAACATGCAAATGAATTGAGATCATACAGCTTGACAATTCAATGATACAATCAAACTTAAAGTTCTTGTACATAATAAATGACCATTGGATGGGCTCTATTTCATCCCCTGTTTTATTTTTGAAATTGATTCGACCACTTGTAATTAAATAAAAATTCTCACAGTATAATAACTCTTTCTATACTTTTTGCCATTTTTTCAATTTCATCATATTTAATATACGTGACATAAGTGATCAATTGCTAATATTATTATTGCTTATAGTATAAATATTGTTTCGTAAGTTCAGAATCTTAACAACAATTATTCTAAGTCATAATTTTTACCAATAAAAGCACATAAATTTAACGAAATCATTAAATTTCTTGATAGTATAATTATAGATCAAGACTGATGATTGAACTCAATTTGCATACTGCGTGAAAATTATTTTCAGTTTTTTGAAAGAATTAAAAAAGAACTGTATGATCATTCTGACAATTTTTTGTACGCTCAAAGAATCCTCCTAGCTTACTGCTCTAACTACTGATATCACTGTCTATATTTTATGCAGAGGATGAACTATTTTATAACAGACCGAATTAAAACTTTAGTTTTGAACGAACTCCCTATATTGAAGATGGCGAATATATTAATAGTCATAATTGAAAACAGTCGTCTAAGATCCACATTGCACACTATTGAAATTTATTTCAATTTAAACAACTGTAAAGTTGCTGTTAAAAGCAAAAAATAATACTTTAATTCATATTTACATCAAAGCTGATGGACCTTGTCGTGATCCGTTCTCGATGAAAATAAAAATAAATTAATTTAAAAACTAATCTGATCATTCTCATCCAGAAAAAATCCTGTTTTTAGGACTTCTCAAAAATCATAATAAGTCATGATATACTGAATTCTGAAAAACTAAAAAGGACAGATACGACTATGTCTAGCATTGAGACAAGTCATTTATCCTATAATTATATCAACTGAGAAAATTAAGCAAGATTATTGTTCAGCGAAAAAAACAATACTTCTTTCTTGCCATGTTTCTGTTTAAATTGATGTGGTTCTATTCGTTTCAGTATAGCAGCTAACTTTTGTACTATTTCCGATTTTTCCATTTCACCACATTTTGACTTAATTTTGGAAAGTAGTTCTTTCGTTGTATGAGGTTTCCTGGAAAATGAAATTTGAATCACTGAATTATCATGTAAACAAGAAACAAATCAACAGATAAATAATCATGCTTTGCTTTTGTAAGTGAATACAAATATACAGATGTATATGAATGCTATGCAGTCACATGACATTCCAGAATATTGAAAAAATATATATATAGCATCTTCAATATTTCATTTCATTCGAAATCAGAAAAGATCGGTAAATGAAATAGAAATACAATCTTTACTGTCTAACAACAAGATATATTAATGAACAAATCTTCGAAAAAGCTACCTTCGAAGATATCGTCGCACTGTTTCTTCGTTCAAACCGTCCTGATTTATTGCTGGTTGCGCAGGTGATGCTGATGGTGTCATAATTCTGCAATGATGAAACAAATACAATTTTAAGAATAACGAAGACGTAGATCAACCACTTTTGAAGATAAAATCAGATTTAAGTGAAAAATATTTGAATCTGGATTATTTCACGAACATTACTGGGAATATAAGTTGGAACTTACAAATACATTTCAAAAATAAATACAAACTTAACAAAATCGTAACTTATTTAAAACAGTTGCTAAATGATAATTTTTCATCGAGCACATATAAGTATGTGCTCTATTAACATTCTTTCATTGAAGGACAAAATAATAATAATAAAAATGATTCCAAAAAAGTGATTAAATAATTTTTTTTTCTTTTTTTTTTAATCTATTAAAAAGATAAAAGCTTTCGATAGAACCAATCAAAAATTTTCCATTCAGAAAGAAGAAAAATAAGAAGCTTACGGTTCGGTTTTGATCTTTTTTGTCTCAGTGTCTGCCAAAGTTGCATTTTCTAATGGTCTTTTTCTCGCTGATGATAAAGATTCTTCCGGAGTTTTTTTCTGCAAAATTCCACACCAAGTAATTTTAAAAGTATTTAAATCAAAAATTTAAAAAAAAAAAGCCTACCACGGGTAAGAAAATTGCGGAGTTAATTTCCTTATCAGGGTCATCCGAGTCGCTACCTGATGAATCTGCAAAATTTTTTTAACAGTTAAATTGAACTTAGTAAAGCATTTATTATTTCGATTTCATAATGGTGGATATCATTTAGTTTAACGATGGATCCTCTATTAGGAGTTCATATTCGAAGCACAAATGTTGCTTCACTTTTTCTTTGATTTTGAATAAAAAGTAACCATCATTTCAATAAAAGTTCATGTGTTCTAAATATAAAAATATTGATTTCTGCGTAAAATTTACAGGAAGAATTTTCATAATAAACTAAAATTTCAAAAAATAAATTAAGAAATAAATTTACAATGATAACTTACCCCTTTCATCGACATCAATAAAGTGTTTTTTTATTTCATCACCATCATCATCTTCCATTGAAGAAAGAAGTTTCTTTGCTAAAATTCCAATTTTGATTGAAGTCGTCAAGTTTTTCAATTATTCGAGCAATTAAGGTGCTATTTTTAAAATATGGAAATCATTAAAAAATCTGTCAAAAAAAAAAAAAAAAAGAAAAAAAATAAATGAAATAATACGCGTACTAGTATCATCAACATCACTGCTGTCGGTATCAGAAAAGTCATCACCAATCAATTTTTTCAGACCTGTTTCGTCACCTACAGCAACCATCGCTTCATCTACTTTCTGTTCCATAGGTATCGCATCCCGACTGTAAATTTTATTAAAACAAAATTGATTTAATTTATTGAATAACCCTAATCCATAAAAAAGAACAAGTTGATGAGAGATAGCAAAGTAAAGTAAAAAAGTAGATACAGCAATATTTACGTATTTGACAGTTAATAATTCTCTAAGTCCAATATCAGAATTTCGTTAAAATAAAGTGCATTTAAAACATGACAGAAATGAAGTTATAAATATCAAACAGCATTAGCTAATAAAGAGAATTGAGATCTAAAATACGAAAATCTAATCATTGAGTGGATCAAACAGAACAGTGATTGATTCTTAAAAGATGAGACTATTTCACAAAATTGCACCAAAAAAAATGCATATAATTCACGAAATTGCACAAAAAATTGGATAATATGAATATTTTTTGCATCCTTTGCGTGATTCCACTATTACCGATTATATAAATAAAACTTTAAAAGTTGACCTCATATATCTACCAGCAATCCAAATCAGTAGTCATCCTCCCAACAAATTTTATTAACATGCTTTATATCTGATTAACTTTCATGCTAGAGGTTGCTCTGACTTTTAATTATAATTTAGTGAAAACTTAATAAAAGTCATAAAATAAACAAATCAATATCTCAATAATATACTGAATGGACATTGACATCTTGATAATATCTAGCAGTAAAGTGAGACAAATAAATTGGTCGATAAAAAATAATCACAAGACATAAGCGCATATCCCAAGAAAGTCTTTCTTTCCAGCTGTAAACTTTCATCTCTTGCTTCTTTTTTGAAACAGCCCATTTCTTTCTATGAAATATGTCACATGGAGCAAGAAACAAAAAGTAGCATGTAATATCACGATTAAGCACAGTATTAAAAAGAATAAATTTTTTAGAAAATCGCCTAAACCAGTGGAAAGTTCCTACAAGAATACAATGAAATGCTTCATTTAAAGCAATAATAACCGAGATATCTGTCCGTGAAAAAGTTCAAATACTGTATACTGTTTCATCAGCGTCTTATGAATAATTTCTTATCAACAAAGTATCTTAAATTCACTCTTTTCAAGTTATTCAAATTCTAAGAATGAATGGAATCTAATTTTTAGCTCGTGGCAGTCATATATGAAAATTAAAAGAGCATTAGAAATATGAAAGAAAAATATGACAAGTAAATTTCGGATGAAAGTAGTGATATCATTAATACATTATTGAGAAGAAATTTATCACTTGTCAAAATCATCTCAGAGATTATAATAAAAAGCAAATCGCTGAGCTTAAGAGAAATATAACTGTCATGAGTTTCGGATTTAATTAAAATTTAAATGTAGAAAGAATGTTACAGGAAAACACTGTATCAAGTTTAAATTCTATATTTATTATTTTCATTGGAAAAGTTTAAAATTACATAGATTTCCATGCTAATTAAAGAAATAAGCTGCAGCTTCCTATATTTTTTTGTATTTGACTTCCCCCTTTGAGCAAACATAAGAACTATGAGCAACAGAAACACAAATATGAAGAAAGCAATATATGCAATGGTATTTCTTTTCAATTTTCACTTTCAAGAAAATTAGGACTAAGCTCACCAATTTCCCTATAACATTTACGAAAAAGTTGGAATATGATTTGAAATAGAGAAAAAAGAAAATTTGCAGGAAATAATTTTTCTAAATAAAATAGATGAAAAAATCTTTCTCATATTATAATTTGAAGTGGTTTAAGTAATGCGAAAGTGACTTATTATTTTGAAATACTTCAAACATTTTCCATATCTTTTTCCTATAATATAATTTCTGGCATGCATTTTATAACTGCATGAACAAAAATCATTCCATAGATTGTAAAATACTAGATTAAAAAGAAATAGGAAACAAAAATACTAGACACATATAAGAGGTATTTTACCTAAATTGGAGATTATTCAATTAAAACTAATATGGTTGATACTTACTCGCTTTCTGAGCCACTATCACTCATATAGTCATATTCTCGACCCTCATCATCGCCATCATCACTTTCATAAGCTGCTACTTCATCTGCGTTCTCTACTCGTTGTCTTTTATCTCTTCGAGCTCGAGCGGTGGATTTTGGATTCTAAAGTAAAAAATTTTGTTCTTCAATTAGCATTATATCCAATAGTAATTTGACTTCTAGCTTAATTTAAATCCAAAATCTTATGCACAAATATGTGTCTAAGATTGGATTCATTAGTTGTTTAAATTTCCAGATTAGTAACTTGAATAAATTTCACTTTTTTTGGTTTTAAGCTTCCAACAGGAGCATCATCTTCGTCATCGCCTTTTTCGCCATCAGAATTCTCATCCGAACTGGCTTCATCTTTGATTTTCTGGAAAGATAGAATTTTCATCTTGAACAGTTGAAGAAAAATGATAAATTAAAAATAAAATATTGAGGTAGTGAACTTACAAGTGACTTTGTTGTTTTTATCATTTGTTCACCATCTTCATCCATAGCTTTCAACTGCTGCTGTATTTGGGCTTTCAAGGCAAACTGATTCATGACACGATTTCGCCTAAAAGCATTATTATTTTCAATATGTAATTGAAAGTTTTAAGCTGATATTTCTTCTCAATTTCTGAATATGTCCTGATTATCACAATCAATACAAATTCGATCACAACATATTTGGCTGTTGATGAAACTATACATCAAAATTAGTAGTGAATATGTCGCCTGAAAGAGTCCACAGCTAGTATATTCCGGTTAATGTTGCAAATTTACCATAAAAAATTAAATATATAATTAATCCATTAAGACATATAAATAAAAGAAGCTTAATCCATTTAGACATACAAATGAAAAAAACCTTACTCACGAAACCGTTCTTCTGCTTGATCAATGTCAAGAGTTCGATGAGTCGAAAGCGGCATAAATTGATACCATTCGTCAACCTTGTAAGCATGAAATTCTTCACCTGATTTCAAGAACACCCAATAGTCTGCGTGTTCTCCTGCTCCACCTTCACGAATGCTGCGAAACTTTCGTTCTTTGCTACCTGAGAACTTCGTATAAATTAATGAAAAAAGGATTAGAAAGAACTAATTACTTATCTAAAAAAAAAATATATTGAAATATAAGTCACAATTTTGGAATGTGGAATTACCTTGGCAGCTTCACTATTTCTTCGAAAAAATTAGCTGACAATTATAACAAACCAAAATATAAAAACAGAAATAAACAATACTATTACAACGAAGTTAGTTGGCAAGTACGATTAAATATAAAATTAATGCACAAAATGAAGCAAAATGAAACAGAAGTTATACTAGAATCTGTGATGCTTAGCATCCAGGGTTGATTGTCATGTTGATAAGTTTGTAGCTGGCGTCCATATTTTTTACGCCGTGCTTCTTCTCTCAACGCTTTACCATATTCGGAGCCTTCTCCATACTCCTATAGCAATGGAAATTATTAATCTCAAGCATTTTTGCACTAGCAAATTAGATTAAAAGAACTATATGTTAACTCTAGTTCCTAAATTTCTTTTTAATCTTAAATAAATCGATTTTTATTCAAAGTTAGAAAAATTCGTTGAGAAAGCGAATATCCATTGAGATTTATCAAAGCAGTAGCAAGTATTACAGATCACAGATTAAAAACAACATTTTCAAGCTAACGAAAACTGGAAAAACTGACCTGGCAGATTTCATTTGTAGCTGATTGCTCTTTATTATCTTCACGTGCCATGCGTATA
The DNA here is from genome assembly GCA_002249935.1 of Onchocerca flexuosa. NCBI lineage: Eukaryota > Metazoa > Nematoda > Chromadorea > Rhabditida > Onchocercidae > Onchocerca > Onchocerca flexuosa. The sequence continues at coordinate 42,991 of KZ270029.1, forward strand.
CTGTAGTCGGCCGCTGCCCATTTACTAGGATCAACTTTTAAAGCACCATTGAATTTCAAAATTGAATAACGTCTACATTCATTGCGTCTGCAAAAAAGCATGAAAAAGAAGTCTCATAAAAAACTGAATATAAAGAACCAAAACAATTCAAATAACTGAATCCGAATTGTGAACATAACTAATCATGTATACTTCATCATTGTAAATTTTAGGTTTAAAAAACGGGTCTCATTGAATTTATCATTATGGATAACAATAGAATTATTGAAACTTACTTCGGGATACGTACGGTATAATGTTTCGGTGTTGCAGGTGAAGCCATCTAAAAAGAATCAGATGTAGCGAAGGGACTACTTACCATCCAATCTACACTATATTCATTCTTCATATTACTTTTCCTTCCTTCTCTTCTAAATAATTCTGGTCTTTTATAATAAAAAGATCAAATAATAAATAAATCTGCAATTAAAGTAGATGCTGTTTCAACAATATAGAGTTTTGATGAAGAATTTTATCGACATCTACAAAAATAAGTTTGTAATTTAATGCTTTATAGAAAAAAAAAAAAAAGAAAGACTGGAAATCAATACACAAAAAAATTCGTTTCCTAGAAATGAACTGCAATCATTATAAATATCAACAAAATATAATTTAACTGTTTAATGAACACAGAAAAATAACAGATTTTTATAACAAAACAATACAAAGAGACAACAGATTTCAAATATTTGAAAATTTGTAGCTTCAGTATGGCAAAAGTTGCAGATACTTTCCACTGTGTCTGAGAAATTTTTTGCAAATTTCTTTTTTTTATATTAAAATTTTTTTTATAAGCTTCATGAGATTCCAATCAAATATAGCTTTAGCAAAACTTCAGAACCATCTGTTTTTTTTGTTTAACATTGTATCACGCTTGAAAACTTTCAGTTTAATAATTTTAGCAATCTCTTGTGCAGAACGATTCTGACCTGAAATGGATGCACTAACTGAAAGAAATCAATTAATGAATGAAAAAAAAAATTAAGGAAATAGTAGGGATAAAATACAAAAAGAAATCCTAAGAAGAATGTCTTCCCAAACTACTGACATTTTTACAAAAAAAAAAAGAAAGCTTACCGTAATAATCATGAAAATCACCATCTGGATCTATTAGATACATGATAACAGTGTGATCAACAATATAATCATTTCCATCTGCTTTAGGTCCTTGGCTATAATAAACGCGAAATGCTTTTGCTACTTTGGCAACCTGAAGAAAGAATCTTTATTTTTTTAATTTATTTTTTCTATGTCTTGTTAATTTTAAGAAAATCAAAATATTATACCTGTTCTTTTGAACCAGTATAGCCTTTTATTTTGGGAGAAAATTCTGAACAGTATTCTTTCACTCTTTTAACTGTGTCACGTTCTGGATCTACCGATATGAAAACTGGAATTATTCTGATCTTTTCTTCACTTTTTTCAAGAATTTCCACGACCTAGAATTTGTATAATTGACAATTCTAAACCATTGAAGCATAAATTTTCATAAAATTCAAAACAGTATGTTTGCAAAATAAGTCTTAGCTTTAGAGTATTCTGTTTTACATTTCAATGAAAATAAAGCTAATAAAATGAAGCTTTTTTGAATAGCAAAAAAGTTCCAAAAAAAAAAAAAAAAAGAATGAATATCGAAAAAAAAGAAAAAAAAAAACTGACTTCAACCATTTTCTCGATAGAATCCGGACAAACATCAGGACAGTGAGTGAAACCAAAATACAATAAAAGCCAATTCCCTTTGAGTTGTTCGGACCCACCTAATTTACCATCAAAATCTACCAATTCCCATGAACCACCAATTCGAGCCTTACCGATTGTTTGTTTTCTTTCACTTTCTAGTTCTCTCATTTTCTGCAATGTGTGCTAAATATTATAACTGAAACTGAACTTTCTATGAAAACTATATTTCAGAAGAACCAAATTTTGAAATTCTTATGTGATGATGAATTAAAATAAGATTGCTATTATCGACAACAAATCCTTTATCAATGAATTTAAAAAAGAAAGCAAAGAATATATACCTTTTCTCGCAAACCTGATAAAACGATAACTAGAATAACACTGACACCAACAACAATCATAGCCAGCTTTCCCGTAAAAATTTCTCGAATTCCTCTCTTCTGAAAGAAAAGATCATATTAAGCGAAATGTTACTTTCCCTGCTTTATTTCCTCTTCCAATCAAATAACAAGTAATTGTAATTTAGAATTTTGAAATATCTGACAACTAATCTACCTGCTCCCTTAATTTTCGAATGTTTTCTTTGTGATTTGTCGACAGTTCATCTTTTTTCAAAGCTTTTTCTAACTCCTCCATATCTACTTTCAAATCATCATTTCTTCTTGCATTCTCTAAATGTAATGTGATTTTACGTCTCAAAAAAAACAACACTTAACTTCTAAAAAAATTCAAGCAAAAATAAAATGAGAAAAAAACAAATTCATTTCGAATTACTATTATTCCTTGAAAATACTGATGCAATAAAAGAACAGAGAAATAGAATGTTATTCAGTTAATTGAGAGTTACTAATATATTTAATTTCTTGTGACATAATCATAATTTGCAATAAATAACAAACTTTTTTCATTAGTGTTATCAGTTTCAATAGCAGCAAAGCGTAATGAATTAGTAACATGAAGGAAACATCTTCTGATACAATAACACTGAGAAGTCGAATTGGATGCCGATAACCGAGAGAGAACAGTGCAAGTTATACGAAACATCTGAAAATTGGCCAATTAAGATATCTGATCATGAAGCATGAATCTAAAAAAAGATACCATGTAAAAGCCAGTAAAGAAGTTTAGTATATTTAAGGATGTGATGTGTACTACATCATTTACAAAGACACTTGATAAACTGAATCATTGATTAATGTTTAATTAATTAATTGATTGATGGAACTGAGGGATGAATCTAATTTATTCAAAAATTCATCGTGCAATTTTTCTTCGGAGTTTGAATAAGTGAATAAATTTATAATACGTGTTCGCAAAACGTGAACGACGTCAACGCACACGTCAGATACATAAACATACCAATAAAAACTAACTGATTAATTGCTTAATCCTATAAAAGCGCTAAGAAATTACCTTATCAAAAAATGAACAACAGAATCGCTACTATTCAAATGGAGATTTCAAAGATGTCTGATTGTTTAAATCTTTATGATTACCATAATCCGCCATTATATTTTTCATTTTACTTTCTCACTTTACTATTCCCAGTAACAATTACCCTCATTATTTATACCCTTTCTCTTACTCTCTAATTGCATTGTATCTTGGAACTCTTCTTACTCTTATGATAAATACTCTCTTCAAAAACATTTCCTTTGTAACGAAATATCGCGAAGATTGCTCGGAACTGCTACGATGGAACGCTACGAAAATTTTTGGATCAATGTTGCATTTCTTTTTTTTGATACATTTCTCATTGGCTTTATTTACTGAATAAGGAGGTTTACTGCATGGTAATTTATGACAAAATGCTAATTTGCTTTCTTAGTTGGAGTCCATCTCAAATACTCCGAGAAACAGATCTGAAAAAAGTCTGTGTTGTCAATATTCAGCTGATGTCTATATTTTCGAAAGATAAGAAACTACATTTTAAAAAGTTTGATTTTCAGTTACTTGAAAATAATCTAATAAATGAAACAGATGAATGATGTAGCAGCATTCTGTATAGTAATTTGGTTTTGTTCATATATTGCAGTAAACAATGGATTAATTCGCATATCAAGCAATCCATACGATTTGAACGCCCCTTGCCAACCATACATTGAGGTTTTCTGTTAATATTTGCTAATAAATATGTATTGGTTTTTCAGCCGGTGAATTGCATTTGTTAAATGCAAATCTTTTGAAAAAAAAGTATATCACAGATGAAATATCAAATGATCTCTCAAACCCCAGTTCGTTTTTTCATGTAATGTTATTAATCACATTCACTAAAACAAGATAGTTCAGATTTGTTACTTTTGATATTAACAACAGCTTTAAAAATGTTCATCTACACTATCATATTTTATTGATTATATATGTGTTTTGTAGAAATTCGCAGAAGCAAGTTCAAAAATGATACGTTGTGCAACCCTATATTCTTCACCCCCTAAAGTTTGCACATACTGCACCGAAGAATATATTGCTTTAAAACAAGTCGAATATAAGTTGCTTAAATTGGTAAGCATTATTGTGTTAGAAAAAAGCTCAACTTCGAAGAAGGAAATAGAAGCAGTGAGGTCATCACAAATTCTTGCTGAATCAATAGAAGCGGTAATAAAGGAATTTAAGTCTAGATAGATTTATGTATAAATTTGTACATTCTCTATTTGATCATGTAATCCTTGACTACTTTATTAAACATACAGTGAAGAGATTCAGTTTTTTAGTTTCCGTATTATATAGCCCTCAGAAACCAAATTTTAGTCTTAAAGTAATTTTAGGAAAATGTATTTTCACATGACAATACAACTTGCAACCGTGTAATTTACGAGAATTATTTAATTTCTTACGTGTCAGAGGTGTCGACGACAATAACAAGAAATATATGGGAAAATTCGCGCTGTCCTTGTAAAACTTTCATAGCCATTATAGAATCATAGCAAAAATACAATCATTTTTCCTGAAATTTCTCTACTAACTTATTCCTTTATTATCATTTTCATTCATTTTTAGTGAGTGCTTTGTTAAACATCGTTAAAGCATTATATACATAGTAAATTGATATTCGTTAAAGCAAAATAAAATAGTACTAAAAGTGGCAATATTGCCTATTTTTCTATTGCAGATAAAATGGAATTTGATTCTAATTAATTTAAAGAAGTATTAAAACTCGAAATTAGATAATACCATAAATTATGGTGGTCTAAAATTGATTGCGTATGTGAATAAAACTTCTTCTACATATCCATATTATTAAGAAAGATGGGTGTTTCTACTACAAAAAATTTTAATCATTTTGTTCCATATCCATATCCTATATTAATCATTATGGTTCGATGTTGAGAATTTATTTCACATCATACATTTCATCGTTAAGTTAAACTGTAAGAAAAACCACCAACAAAAAAATTGTGAATCATTGAAGTTAGGTAAATAAATTAAATAATATTTCGTATTCCAAATAGTTTATTTTAAGTTACTGTGCGTTTTGTGTATTTCAGCTTGCGTGAAAATCAACTGGAAGTTCGAAACAAACAGCACTGAATATATTTTTTATAATGATACCATAAACTTTCAAAATAAGTTGTATGATTGGAGGCGTTGTGTTTCCAATTTCTCATCCTCTCAAACCAATCAATCGGTTATTTGCGATAAATGTTTGAGTTCATTCGATGAATTGTTCCAGTTTTACTGGCATATATACACCACACCGAATATTAATTTTTGTTTAGATGTCGAAACTACGGTTAGTCTCTTTTTCCTTTTTTTTTTTTTTTTTTTATTAGGTAATTATAGTTTCAAGCACTGCCTAGAAACTTATTACTTGCCAAATACTTTTTCACAAAAACTTTCTTTGACTTTTTTTTTCGATTTGAACTTCCCTATAAATGATATTTTAGGCAACTTCCATGATACATAGATACATAATCGTATTCATTATATTTTTCGTGAAAAAAGGAGATTGTGTGCATTGCTGAATAGTTGATCTGCTTTTATTGATTTATAAGAAGTAATAGGCCTATCAATATAAGAATTAGCATTCTTTATATAAAAATATCCAAGGAGACTTATGCAATCATTTTATTGAATGAATAATACTTTACCATTATTATTTGCAAATTAAACGATGAAAGGACGAACGAATTTCAGATGAACGATACAATGAATTTGTGGCATAACGTATGGCATTGTTCAGATGACCGAGTGGAAGAATTACGAGACTGGACATTACTTGGATATAGTTTGGCTTTACTAATGATTATAACTGTATTTTTCTATGCTGGTAGTTATATACAAAGTTCAGAAATACAAAGGCATCTTGTGCAGTGTTGGTTTTTGTTTAATTTTTAGGCTTAAACTCTTAGAAATATTATTTTAAATTGGCAATATCAGTTTCGCGTGACCTTAAATTATTTAAATATTTACGGAATTTTATGCAACTTAGTTATTTAGTTGGAGTTGCTGTCGATGATTTTGTTCCTGAGAATACAGCTATATTTGCCAACGTTTTCTCATATGGAAATATTAAAAAATTATAGATTCACAACTCGAAGCGCCAAGTGGTTTACGATCATATCTTCTGAACTCATCTCTGGATAGAGTATCATCTACGTTAACTACTGGAAGTACTGAACAGACCACTACTTTGCATTAATTTTTCTTATTTTAATGTAAATTTTTTATTTTGAATGATTAAATAGAATTACATAGTTTTATTTGGCAGGTAATATAGTCCATGTCTTGGATTTTTAGTCAGAAAGATTTCAAGAACACATTTTATTGGTTAAGAAAAAAAGAAAAAAATAGTCATTTTGCTATACCGTTGGGGGAAAATGAAGAATGATCTAATAATAGTTGATCTATTTTAAAAAATAAAAAGGAAAGAAGGATACCTACATGATTTCTGCAATTAATTTTACATCAAGAAGAAGAAGATAAAAATGGTGTAGAAAACAAAGATGAAAATTGGAAGAAACAGAGATAGCATAGTGGCAAAGCTCTTCGTTTCTTTGTGTTAATTTCTTATATTGTTTATATACGTAATTATTTCCGCTTTCCTCATTTTCAATTTTTGTTCATCAAAGAA
>KZ270029.1:114759-130213 GCA_002249935.1 Onchocerca flexuosa
CACTAAAATATTCTATCAAAGCTTTCTTTCACTCTCTCTCTATCTATCTATCTATCTCTGATATATTTCAATCCAATAAAAAGTTCAATTTAAATATTTTTTTTTCTCCTCTTAATCTTCTGTACTCCACTTATTCCTAATAAGCGCTAATTTCCAGCTGATAATTCTTCATACTTCATTCATTTTCCCTCAGGAGATAAGCATATTAAAAATTGCTTATATTCAATTCATTTTCAATTTCATGCTTCATTTCAATTTCATCAATTTCAATATCGATTTTAAGCCAAATTCGATTTTAGAATTATTTAATAATTGTAGTTCCTTCTAGTCTAAAAGTTTTCGATAATAATTATGAATATTCATCAAAAATAATTTTCAAATTGAACTTTTTATTACATTCTAATACAGATTGCATTGTTCGTAACAGTAACGTCAAATTTCTTAGCCTTCTGAATCCAAATCAGAAGGTAATTGTTTAAGTCATTCTGAATCCAAATCAGAAGACTACTTGTTTAAGTCACGTTGTAATCAATCAGTGTCGTGGTTCTGTGGAATAATTAACATGTTTAAATCAATGTCTTATTACTAACATAGCCAAGTCATATTGAAGTTAATTAAGTCTGTTTCTTTTGCGAATTGATTAAAAAAATTTGATTTCAAATTTAATTTTCAAATTTTCAAATTAAATATTAGCACGTTATATTATCTAGTAATCTAAATTTTTGTCTTTTTTGTCTAACACACGATAAATAACACACGTCTAACACACGATAAATCTAAAACAAAAATTTATCGTATATAGAAATCAAAAAAAAATGAATTTGCCGTGTAAGGGTGATTCTCTTGTAGCAAGTTCTGGCACAGTATTGTAAATTTTGATAATAATATATGCTTCCATAAATACTGATAACAAATTCCATACTACAAATATCATACATGCGAAACGGTAACTAATCGAATTGATAATATAACCAGCTGTAAAGGGTGACACTACCGATGACGACAAATCGATCGTTTTCATCCACGCATTTGCAGCTTAAAAAAAATGAAAAAAATAATGAATTAAATTTAATTAATAGATTTAATTAGATATGGTAACAAAAGTTGTTGCTATAATTGTTGTCACACATATTTATTTTTGCATATGTTTGCAATACTGATAATAAAATACAAAAATTCTATGTTATTATATGTGTTTGCTGCTTACTTAAATGTTTACTCTTTAAATTTCATCATTTTTTTCTGACTAAAATTGCACTTTTAAAGGTTTAATTAATACTTGTTTAATATTTCAACTATGCATAATGATTAATAGTTTTTAATTGATAATAAGTATGTTTACTGATTAACAGTAATTATGATTTATTGTACCAGATAAAGATGATTCGTCTTTTTCAGTTATTACAATAATCCAATCTTTGGTAAATGCCATCTTTTCCATTTCACTTGCTAAACAACCAAGTGAACAGGAAATTATTGATAAAATGATGCAAACAATGTAGAGAATATGCCACAACAAAGAAAGGGACTGAAAACTCGCATTTTATAAAATTAAAAAGACGTGGCATGTTTGCTAACTTTTCCGAATGATTCAGATAATTTATATATATGCTAGGAAATAAATTTGTGTTGGATATAGAACTTTTGAAAATATATATCAAATTTAAATCAGCATATCTTACTTAAATATTTGATTTCATTCAATTCACATATTTTGTTTAACTGTAAAGGAATAAATGTGATTTCTATAAATAATAGAGGAAAGAAGAGAGGAAGAGGAATAATATCTTCATAGCAACTGGACATATGGCTTAAACTTTTTCCTTTTTATTGCAAAAAAAGTGATATGGACAAGTTGGGACAGTAAATATCCATAAAGTTAATTTTGATAACAGATGATAATGATGATACTGATAACAGTAATAATGATGATAATATTTAGTAGTGATAACTCATAAATGATATCAAATAATCTCATACACCTATCTCGCTGATTGTAATAGATGCAGCGAGCAATGCTGCTGATATTGCTACATTGGTATTATTTATAGTTAATACAGTTATTATACCTGAAAATTGGGCATTCATTATTACAAATTAATAATGAAAATAATTAATTAATTAATAAAGTGAGGTACAAAAATAATCGCTACGTAAGATTATTTTTGTAAATGAATTAGCGTATTCTTTTGTAAAAATCTCAATGATTCATTATAAATATTTTAAAAAATGGAAATTAAAAATTTCACTTTAATTTACCGCTTTTTCTAGTATGACGATCCATCCAATTTCCAATTACTGAACTAAATGTCATAATAATAATTTCTTCAAGTAACTGATTAAAACATACTAATCGAATGCCGCCAATATATTCTAGTAATAATATCTGTGCAAAAGTCCATAATCGATCACCCTGTGATAAAAATTGATCAAATTCTCTTCTATTTTTTTCCCAACTTATATTCATTTGAAATTTATCGCGCCAGAGTTCTTATTATTTGAAATCTATCATTTCAAATTTATTGTTATTTGAAATCAATTGGAAACAAGACTTTCTGAAGCAACTTTTCAAAAGGCTCTCAATTTCCTCGCAATAATCTGAATATTTCGATAAATTTTGCATGATGCAAATTTTTCAATGCAAAATTTAAAACTAACAATGCATGAGATTGTATAAGCTAAATATAATCCACTTAAGCTTGCTGATGGAAGCTTATGCCTCCTGCAAATGCAATAATATTGCAAAAATATTTTTGATTTTTTAAGATGAAAGTTTAAGTTTAATTTTAAACTTAAATTAAAAAAATACTCATTCTCCCTTCTCTCTACAGATATTCTCGTAAAATATAATTTGAAGATTAAATAATATGATGCAATGTGCAAGTAATTAATATAAATTAAAGTGTATGCAATATCTTTCGCCCTAATTTTAAGGGTAATTCTTTTACAGTTTCTTCAAGTGAATGTTTTTATCGAATTTACCTCTTTATATTGAAAAAAAAAGAAAGAATTACATACTTTGTCTGATATATTGTAGTAAATTTTGTTTTAATTGTATAAATTTATATTTGAATTTTGAACAGAAATCATTTGTTTCACGAATTTAAAAATAAATCAGAACCTCGAACTACATTTACTGAGGAGGCGCTATTTTTGTTTGCTAGAATTTAAAAGGATAGCAAGGAATGCTTTACCATTTAATATATTCCTCCAAAAGAAAGTTTGAGCTGTTTAAATATGCCGCAACCGAAATCTCTTCATTGCGACCCTCGGTTGTCAAAGTCCTAACAAAATTTGACATGATCACAGAACTATTCACCTTTGTTCACTGCTAGATTGCATGAAGTGCAGAACTGCAAGGTAACCTTTCCTCGATTGATATATCAAAGGAATGAGTTACGATTGCTAAACCATTGGCTTTATATCCCAAAATTACACAGTGAATGCATAATTTACCAATTTCAAACAACATTTGTCCGCGTTTGATGCATTTGCAAATTATTCGATAAGCATTTCCATTTCAATGAGTCCATTTAACTTCAATATCAGGTATGCAAAGCGAGGATGTACTAATTGCATGAAAGAATCTTTTGAAATAATCGGAAAAAGGATGACAAGCAGTGAACTTAAAGTTCAACATCAGCTAACTCCCCATTTTGTTTCGTAATCTTGATTTCATAAATCTTTCAAATTTTTACCCAAACCGTCTGCATAATTCTCCATATCAAAAATACATTTTCTTATACATATAAATATAAAACATTTAAAAGCAACAGAAACTCATAATTTGCAGTTCTGATAGATAAATGAATTTGGTCTCTGATTACAACCAACAATGAAGTGCTGTATAATATTTAACCAAATATCTGTAACTTCATATATTCGTAATCCGTACCGCATTGATTCACGCCAGATTTTATAAACATCTAGATACGGTGATTTCAGCACCTCAAAACTCTAGTTTCGGCCAGGATAAAATTTTATTTAGCCAATAAAGTAAAAGAACCAATAAGAGAAGCAGGAAAAGGATAACAGAAACAAGAGAACAATTAAAGGGATAAGGAAAATAACCAAAAAAACAAAAGAAAAAAAAGATCATTTTTGCTAATAGCTTTCATCCTCGAATCGAAGCGATAAGCTGAAAAAAATTTATGCAATGGAATATATATATATATTTTTTTTGAACATACGGAGAAAAAATTCTCTCTTAAGTTTGTTCTTCCTTAATGAGATGTCAAAATTATAAATGAAGAATGAGAGGAATAACAAATCAACAGATATCAAAAATTCAGCGAAGTACAAATAACAAATTAATCATAAATATGGTAGTTCAGTACACGTCAATTTTAAGTTAATAGGCTTTTCGTCTCAATATTTCTGGCCTCCACAAGATCGGATGTGTTTCTTCTGTCTGCAAATAAATATTTCAGTTCGAAAAAAAAAAAAATCATTATTATCTGTTAAACTTATCTTGTATAATCCTTTGTAAATTAACATACCTCTCGTAAAAGCTAATATTCTTCATCAAATGATAATAAAATCCTTGATGATGAAATGTAAATATATAATAAAAAAAAAATCTGTACACGTTAGTTTATAAAAAAAAGTAATTAATAACCATCAAGTTAATTAGAGATAGGAATTATAAATAAGAGAGAACATACCGCATTTTCATCTTCCTTGTACATTTTGATTGTCTTATCAGCTTCTGCAGTAATTAATCGGGAACCTGACTGGTCATATGTGAGTGCAAATATTCCAGCTTCAGAATCTATTGAACCTGGCTGAGCTTTCGTCTGTTCACGTTGGAAGCAAAAACCACTCTTCCAATCCCAAAAATTTAAGGAACCATTATCACCTGAAAATCAGGATATTATTTATTACTAATCTGCAATTAACATTTCACTAATTCGAACTTATACCTTTTTAGAAAGCACACCGTAAAAATACTATCGGGATAATCAAAGAACTACCAATCACCTTTTTCCAAATGATGCCAATGCAGCGAAAAGAATATCGAAAATTATTTCAGAATCACTAAAATTAAAGAACAAAACTCACCTCCAGAAACCAGCACACCATCTTCATTACATGAAAGTGAATTAATGATTGCATTATGACCCGATAAATTTTGGATAAATATTCCTTCTGGACATTTCCATTCTTTTATATTGTCAGCACTCCCCGATGCAAACATGAAGAGTGAAGGATGCAATGTTAAAGCTCGGATACTTTTCTGAAAAAAAAAGTGCTACATCAAAAAGATTTATCCTTCGCCGCAATGTGATTTTGGGTAATCGGAAGTGGGATAATCTCATTTCTTATGAATGCTTTAACCAATATATTATATTTTGTATTGTTTACTAACTGAATGGCTTGTAGAAGTTATATACACCACCTAATCTATTAACTTGTATTGGACATCACACAGGCCGGATTTTAAGAACGTTTAAAAATAAATTTCTTCTATGAATGAAACTAAGTGACAGAATTTTTGCACCAACAGAAAAACTATAATGTTCTGTGATATATGTTGTATTGGTGCATAAGACTCCCACTTAATTCCATTCGCAGAAGAGATTTATTTTACTTTTTTAAATTACTAACATGAAGTAAAACTTAAATGCATTAGTAAAAATAAAGGGGAAAACAACCTTATGATGCGTTAAGGTGCAAATACTTCGTCCGGCAGCAAGGTCCCAAAGCCGGATCGTGGAATCATGACTACCAGTGATAACCTGAGGATCGACTTCCTGTGAGACAACTGCTGCTACCGTGTTTGTGTGCCCACTCAAACAATGAACTTGTGCTTTGGTTCGCATATCCCAGACCTAAAATGTAATGAATTCGAAAATACATGGAAAATTTTGACCATTTATTTATGAAAATGCACTACAACTTGCAATGCAGAGTTTGATATTGATTCTAAACCTTTTTGGTTTCTAATTTTTTTCAAAATTTTTCGACAAAAAGATTACTCGTGCAGTGGCATCCCGAGCACAAGTGATCAAGACATCAATTGTAGGATGAATTGTAAGATCCTGAACGGCACTTAAATGTCCATGATAATGACGGATGACTTTGTTGTATTCGAGATCCCAACATTTCACCTAGAAACCACGACAATAGTTCTTGCTCATTAATCGCAAATTCCTCACATAAAAATGAAAAGCATCTACTGAAGTTATGCTTATGTCGGCAGTAAAATCAAAATATTTCTTCATAATTATAAGTCAGAAATAAATAAATGTCAAATTCAGGATAAACTTAGCTCACCTGCTTATCTTCACCACCGGTGAAAAGGAACGGATGTCTTCGTGAAATTTTACAGCACCTGACGGCACTTACATGCCCTGTTAATGATAATCGCAATTTTCCGCTTGCGAGATCCCAAATCTATAAAAAAAAATAAGAACAACAGTTGTAGAAACAACCGACTTTTGTTTTCCATTGCAAATTTAATTTCATGCTTAGTTCGAAACAAAAAATCTAAACTGAAAAGAGATATAAGGATACAAGTTATTCCAAACCTTCACAATTCGATCGGCACCACCTGTTGCAAACCATTCATTACCAGGTTCGACATCCACACACCTCACCCAACCCGTATGTCCCGAAATCACTCTGAAAATGATAATGCAGATAAAATTGAAAAATAAAATATTCAATAAATATTGATGAAAAGAAAGACTAAATACAAAATAATTTATTTACATGAACATACCTGTATAATTTCCAAGGTGCGTGCCACTTAGGTTTTATCATAACAGGAGCTCGAGCAGGTAATACTGAACGCATCGTGTTATCTTCTGAGCGACTGGATACTATTAAATCAGCACCGCCTTTTTCGCTGAATAAATTTCTTAATGTGTAAAAATGAATTAAAAACAAAATAACAAATAAAAAAACTAGTTTTGCTATTGAAAAATACTAACTTCATGGCTTCTGTTGCACCAGAAGTTATAGCAAGCATTCTTGAGGAACTATTCTCACTAAAACTATCTATAACATTTGTTGGATTGATCGGTAATTTCAGCAGCTCTTCTTCCTTTTTCCTCTTCGCTTCATTCACTTCTTTTATAACACTTCCATATTCAGATTTCAATTTTACGGCTCGCCATAAATTATCACTGGAAGAAACTCCTATCAAAAACTTCAGCAGAAAAGTTTGTCATCACCCTATCTTGCATAAAGCCGCACATTCATAACATAATGGACATAAGTTGCTCAAAAAATTATTCTGCCATTCAATTTTCAAGCATCTTTAGGAATGGAAAATTTTTTACTTTGTTATTAATATGCTTGATATAATTTCTTAGTCACTATATACATATGGACGTTTTAACTCTTTTCGCGAGCTAAAAGTTCTCAGCACTGACTTCTCACCTTCAATCACAATTTCCATAAATAAAACTTACGCTTCCGAATCCAATTCAGGTAAAGTTCCATAGTCGTGATAGAAAAGATCATGCGTCCGTTTCATCGATCTGAACACTAAATTTAATAGTGCTTTCTGCTGTGGTGTTTCTGGTGCTTCGAAATGTGGTACAGTTGGAGCCGGCTCTGGCCATGCTCTTTGTCCAAATCCGGGATCAGTAGTTCGTTCCATCACCCTCTACAGTAATTAAGAGTAGGGTCAAAGAATTTAAAAATGTTATATTTACTTGCTTATTTCCATGAAACTTTAGAACAAATGGTAATCTACAGGAATTATTTCTTACGGCCAGTAATGATTAACCTGAAATTCCACGAAAACAATCAGACATCAGTGTCAGTTTAACACCCAGATGATCAAAACAAATGTAATGCTCACAACAAGCAAGTAAAACAGATATAATTCTTAAAAAGAAAAAAAAAAAAGAAATGAATAATCTTGAAAGATGGATTATTCATTTCACAAAATCGGAAAAAATATCAGAATTTGTCAAAAATATATAAAACTTCTGCCAGAACAGCAAAATCCTAATAAAGGGAATTTTTAAACTGTTTTATACAAATTTATTTATGCAATATATATAAGCGATAACAAAACCAAAAAAGAGATAAACTTTCTCCAAATTTTGTGCACAAATCTCCATGAAGCAGTCATTTTCTATTTGAAATTACAACTGAAAACACTTTTATCAATTATCCATATTTTGTTATCGACTCGTAATAATTTTGAAAGAAATTAGAGAAAATTCCAAGATTTTAAAATATGAACAAAAATCTCCTAGGGATCACAATGTTGACAATTCAATCGCAGTTTTTCCTTTTTGTTTTGGCATTTTCCGATTGACTGAATCTTCCAGCTCTTTAGCTTTGTAATAGTGTGGTGCGACTTCCATTAACCAACCGCTTTCGATCTCGATGACCTTAAAATTTGACTACTTTTATAAAAATTTGATTCAAATAAAACCATCTGAAAAGAGAAAGAATATTTAGAATCCGATTTTTTTCTATGGATTCACGATTAATATCTTTTTTTATAAAACAGATATAGAAGCAATTCTTTATTATTTAATGATCATCACAGTGCAGCAAAAAGTCTGTGATTCTAAACTCGATTCGAAACATCAATCAATTTCCAAACCTAATAAGAACGCCAAGTTTACCTCACGCATGAATTCTTTAGATGTGAAGACAAGCTCGAAATAAATCATCCATCGTGGAGTTTCTTCGAACAAAGAGGAATTTGGGTGAATATGTACTGTATGCTTATGTTTAACAGTTTTGTAATGCCCACTGCTATCAAGTTTGGCGCAATTGTAGAAATATCCTGCAGTAACCGTTTTTCGAATTGCTATTGAATCGTTGTTCGAAACCTTAAAATGATTACACTCTCGATTCAAAGTCGGTCTGAATTACTGATTAAAGATTGCCTCTGTATACGAATCCACTTTCGCCTCTAAGTTATAAGTTTATTGAAATTGTCTGAATTTAGAGAAAAAAGAATTTAGCAAATTGAAAAATATACCATATGGGTACCAAAAAAAGTGAAACTTAATGCAATATCACTCTTTACCAAACGGTGATTGACACTCTTGAGCAACAATTTTCACATAAAAAGAGCTAAGAATATAAAATTAAAATGGAAAAAATTTTTTTATGAGTCGTTATGAAATATCAGACAATCAAATTTTCTACTCTTTTGCATATTCGTTCTACAAGAATGAGTGATGAAACTAATTTAAATCTAAAACCAGTAAAAATTCAAGCCAAAATGTCTACCATAAAATATAACACAAACCTGATCTATTTCAACTCTTTCCAATAAACTTTCAAACTGATCGCGAACATCCCTTGCTTTTTTCATTGTCCTATATTGAATGAAATTCTCCATGCACCTTAAACTTAATTTTAAAATCCTAATCGATTTATTCCATGCGGATGAAGCATAAAAAACACAGAAACCTAACAAAACTCACCACTGAGAGGAGTAATTGGTATCACGCCAACGATTATAAACATTGAGCAAAGTAAGATGATCACCACCTGGTACCCAAAAACCTTTTCGAGCAGCATCTGCATGGATAACCAAAGCTTTAGGACGATAAAACACTGCTGCGTTACACGATAACATTCCAGCAATAGTGATAATTTCTTCAGAACAGCCATATCTTTAAATTATTCATTTTTTTTTTTTTAATGTATCACTTTTAATCAATATAGTAGAAAATTTGCACAAAATATTCCATGATTTAATAACTGCTTAATTAGAAAGTTATTATTGATCATGATGGAATGAATTAAAGTTAAAGCAATGAATGGAGAAAATAAAAATATGAAAAGCTAGTTTTCTGAAGAAATTGCTGGCTTAATTTTGGAGACAAGGACTTTAAAAAAATGTAAAAAGTGAATAATCATTTGACACTACGTCAGTTTCCGGTCATCATTCAAGCAGTTACTAATTAGTAACATATTTCAACGAAATACATTAAAAAAATTTGAAAAATTATGCATTAATATACTTTTCGGATGCGATAATCATTTTACTCATGCATGGATCACATGGAAATTCAGCCATGCGTCTTCCCAATTTAGTCAGTTCACCGCGATGATTCAAAGCTCCAAGCGCATACAATTGTTCCAGCGCAATTACTAGTGTTTCTTGTGGAGGTGGGTCTAGATAATCAAAATGAACCAAATCATGAATGCCCAAGCTTTTCAACATTAGCACAACATTCCCCAGATTTGTTCTTTGGATCTAAAAATATTACTTTCACGATGTCTTCATCTTACATTTCAAGTTTTCTAATAAAATTTATAAGATTTTAGAAAAAGTGATTATTCAAATTTTTTTGACCAAAGATAATGAAATAATAAAAACAGAAAGTTGAATTACTTCCGGGATAGGTTGGTCTTCCAGTTCATTTTTGTAAGCCCAAGCTGTATACAAACGAAAACATTTTCCGGGACCGGTTCGACCAGCTCTTCCAGCACGTTGATTAGCAGCAGCCTACAACATTTTTTTTTTTTTTTGCAAATATTCATAATAATATTTTGAAGGCGAATAAGAAAGCAAATCAGTGATAAAATGAAATATGAAGGAAATTATTCTTTAAACATGAAATCAATTAATAAAAGTTGGAAAACAAAAAATCAAATACTAAAAGTTGAAAAACCAAAAATCTTTATGCATCAAATAATCGATAAACCTTTGAAATGGTGACAACATGCAAATGCTCGACACCACTCCTAGCATCGAAAGAATTTTGTTTATTGAATCCAGGATCGATCACATAACAGATTCCATCAATAGTGACCGAAGTTTCAGCTATATTAGTGGCCAAGACAACCTTAATTTAAAGATTTGGGAAGAATGCGAATTCATAGAACTTTTTTATACGATTGGAATGTCATCAAAAAATAGTATACCTTCCGAGCATTTGGTGGAGTTGGTTCGAAAATTTTGGCTTGCAAATCGGTGGGCAGATTCGCATAAATGGGCAAAATAATAAGTTCTTTAATTTTCTTCCCAAAATATTTCGTTCTCTCTAACAGAGATTCCTAGAATAGATAGCACAAATAACAGAATAAATAGCACAAATAACAGTACAGTATTATAAATTTTCACTCATCTGTTTAATAACAAAATTCATTCTATTTGTTGCAGGTATTCCAAACATTAGAGATTTCATCAACTCTAGAAGTGAAACTTTTATAAAAAAATCCAGCCCTCCCTAACTGTTTCTGATTCTAATTATTATGGTGACATAAACAAAAAGGCATGCAAAACTCAAAACGCTAAATACCAAATATATTGACGACATATAATAATAGAAAAATTTAGATCAAATTAAAAGATAAATAAGATCGCCATACAAGATTTCCGTAAAAATTCGAACACAGAAATCAGAATATATCTTGAAAACTAAAATTACCATCAGTGTTTCAATTTCGTCTTGTCCAGTTAAGAAAACGAGAATATCACCGGGAAGTGGTTGTGTTAAGTGAATTTGTAAAATCGAGACCATCGCTGCATCAAGGTAATCGGCTTCAGGAGCTTTCGTGTAATAAATATCCACTGGAAAGCGTCTACCTAAAATTCCATTAATTCATTACAATAGAAATTCTCTACGCAAGTATAAGATTAAAGATAAAGAAACAAGATGATGTTAGTCGAATTCATTAAATGGATTTAACAAAATTTCACAGTTCCCGGAAGTTTGTCAACTAACCAGGTATCCTGAGTATCGGAGCATCATCAAAAAATGTGGAAAATTTTTCAACATCGAGGGTTGCAGAAGAAATCAGAAGTTTAAGATCTTTTCGGAATCGTGCTATATCCTTTACTAAACCAAACAAAATATCCGTATGAAGCGTTCGTTCATGAGCTTCATCAATGATAATAACACTGAAAAGGTATAAATTTTTGCTCAAATATTCAATTTTGAGAATAATGAAGTTGCAAAAGTATTCATGAAACTGCATTTTCGATATAACATGCTTTCAACTTTGATGAACTAACTAAATTGTGTTAGTAAAAAGATTTGTGAACAAAATTCATCAAACCTGTAACTGGCTAGATCAGGTTCATTCAAAAACTCTCGCAACAGCATACCATCAGTCATGTACTTGATGACTGTCTTTTCTGATGTGCAGTCTTCGAAACGTATTGAATAACCAACCTTAATAAAAAACACAATTTAATCTGATAGAATTACATGATTAAAGATCTTGTGAAGCAAAACAGGAGAACAAATAAATCCAAATTTTTCATTCCAAAGAAATGAAGAAAACATTTTTTTTTTCAAATAAAAAAAATAAAGGAAAAAGAAAAAAAAAATGATTACAAGAAAAAATGGCGATCATAAAAGCACTTACTTCAATTCCCAATTTCACACCCATTTCTTCAGCTACTCGTGTAGCTACACTCATCGCTGCCACTCGACGAGGTTGCGTACAGCCAACTTTCATTTTGTTCGCACAGAACCCCTCAAAATAACTTAACGTAACAAATTAAGTAAAGCTTTAGAAAAGTCTTTCTTTTCTTTAAATCTTAAGTGCTTCATAAAGAAAAAATTTTATGATACTGTGAGATATATATAATTTCGAAACTTTGGAGACGATAATACCCGGATTGCATTATTTTCTAAATAACGTTAGCCCATACTGCAGATTAATTTCACCAATACAGTAAGTTGAAAGAAAATAAACAAAAATAAAGAAATACGATGGAGATATTTCGAATTTACGCTTTAAAGAAAGTTAACAAACCGATTCATATAGATACTGTGGAAGTTGAGTGGTTTTTCCAGAACCCGTTTCACCCTCGATGATTAGCACCTGATGATCATGAACTGCTTGTATAAACTCATCTCGATATGCATAAACTGGTAGCGACTTTCTTGTCTCAGCTAGCGTCAATTTCTTTTTCTGGGCAACCGAAACTACCTCTTTCTGCAGAATGATTACTAGATAATTTTAAATCCAGTAAACAGTATTAATACTTGCATACTTCATTTCCATTACCAACATTAAATTAAAATAAAACTAAGGTCTTTGAAAATTTCAATCTTTAGATGGAAATCATTAAAATGATTAAAAAGCGAATACAATAAACCTCAGTATCTGATGTCCCTGGCATTTGAAAAGCTTGAATAAAGTCAATTTTTTCATCGTCTAGAACCATTTCAAATTCGTTCCTTTTCTGAAATTCATTGTATTTAAAAAAATTTCTCCATATTATCTGCTTTTTTATTCATTTTATATAGAATCACAATAATATTTTAGATCTATAAGTTTGAAAACTATGAAGATTCATTTAAATGAAGGACTTAGAAACATAAGAAACCTTATCTTTGGCACCATACTTGGTCATAGCTGCTGCTAATCGATCATCTTCCCAACGTTTCCCATCACCTTTTGGAATTTCATCCGCATCTTCTAAACTATCTATTGGTATTGATTTGACTTTAGCATCCGGGACATGATAACGCTTAATTTTGAGAAAATCTGCGGCACGTTCATGTTGCCGTGCATATTCTAGTATATCTTTTCGATATTTCATATCTGATTTTTCTCGTTCCGTCAAACTGAAAATAATCCGTATTGGATTCAATTAAGTTTTTGAATTTGCAGTTTTTGAATTTTTGAATTTGAATTCGCAATTTTCTTTAGCTATAAGCACACATAACTTTAGGTCTGTGCATAATAGGATCTTTCAGAAGCACTATGAAATATTTTCTTTCATAAGATAGGCAAAAATACATACCGCTCATCCGCAAAAAAATGATTATCATCCTCAACAATTTTTTCAAGCTCATCAAGTTTATCATCCTTTCTCTTTGATAGATACTGCTTCCGGCTTTCTTCACGCAGCTGTGAAACGATCTTAGTACGATCTTTTGTTTCCAACTTTAATCTAAACAATTTTTCTTTCAATTTAAAAACTAAAGAAATTGTTTCGGAGATTCCAAAATTTAATTTAAAAAGAAAACCTTTTTGCAGCTTCTTCCGCAGCCTTTTTTTCCGATTTTGTGACAATGTTTCGAGTTTTTTCTTTGTCTCTTTGTCGTATTCTCGCCGCCAGTTCATCACGCTCTCGCAAATCTTGTTCCTCCTCAGCATTTATTCGATCCATCTCGTCGCTTGCGCTTTCTTTCACCGAAAGTTTGTTTTTGGCTTTTTTATTCTGCAACAGCGGCAATCAATTAACATCTTTAACAGAAAACAGAATTCAAAAATGAAAATTTTCTTATAATTTAATTTTACAAACTCTTCTGTAAAATAAACCCGACAATTTTCGATTGGAAAATTCACCGGATTCCGAGATTACCAAAATTTTAAAGTGAGAATTTTGCGCGGTGACATGAATTCATGATGAGTACTATGGTTTATGGATCCTAAAGCGAAACCTACGGTGGTAACCACCATACCATTTCAATGTTGCTACGAATAATTTATAAAATTAAACTATTTTTACTTCTTTACGCTTCTTAGACGGTATATTTTCTTCATCATCAGATTCTATTGTCTTTAAACTTCGATTAAGACGCATGATTTCTTTTGCATGCAATTCAGCTGCAGATGGCCGTATGATTTTTTCCGTTTTGCCAGCTGGAAATTATGATATCTCATGGCTATTTGGCAACACATTTTGTATCGTTATTTTCCATCATTTCTATGCAGTTTATTCGCCTAATTTACTTCTTCACAAAATATCTATCAGCAAACTTAAGCTTAAGTGAACAATCTAATTAGCCTAATAAAAACAACTAGAAAATAAACTAACCTGCATGTGGAACGCGTGCGATCAACTCACTGGCAAATTCCCTCACAGCTGGCGTATCTTCCATTGTATCCGTGTTTCGCAGCCGTTCTAACAAATCTTCAGCATCCGTTGATTTTCGTGCCAGTGCTAAGACATACTGCACAGCGGTATAATTACTGCAACCAACCAATTTATACAATTCATCGTTCACCCATTGTTCCAACAAAGCTGCCATATGTTGACTAACAATGCACGAAGCACCCAGATATTTCGGAATAATAAAACCTGAAGTATGATCATCGTAGAAGCGGATAGAACGGTATCTAAAAGGATTAGTTAAGTTTCTCAACATAAGGGTAGAGATAGTTGGAGAGACTTGCTGCTTTGAACGAAGTGTGACAAGTCACTTCCAAAAATATAGCAATATTTGACATACAATTAGTTTGACAATTAGTTAGACGAGAAAAATCACACAATACATTCATGGAGTGGATTTGTAGACAATCACTCAGAATAACATAATCAAACTTACCCTTCTCTACGTTATCATATATAGCAAATAAGGACAGTGATGGAAACCAGCACTTGCACAGACCACCACAATCATCGTATCGTAACGTCAAACAGAGACGAAATGAAAATTTTATGATCCTTGAAATTATAATAGTAAAAATTAATTTTTTTCCGAATAGATCATCAATGAGGATTTGTTTCTTCAACATGTATGATAGACATTCATTGAATATTAATTGTTAATTA